>WYDI02034981.1:0-21587 GCA_009867235.2 Psittacus erithacus
GACAGTGGCTTAGCAACTTCATTCATCAGCTCCTTCAGGACCCGTGGATGGATTTCATCAGGTCCCATGGACTTGTGCACATTCAGGTTCTTAAGATGATCTCGAACCAGATCCTCTCCTACTGGGCTTAGGGTCTTCATTCTCACGGTCCCTGTGTCTGCCTTCCAAGACTTCAGTGGTGTGGTTGGAGCATTTGCCAGTGAAGACTGAGGCAAAGAAGTCATTAAGAACCTCAGCCTTCTCCAAATCGGGGGTTGCCAGTGGCCCACATTGTCCCTAGTTTGTCTTTTATTTGCAGTGTACCTATAAAATCTGTTTCTGTTATCTTTCACATCTCTAGCCAAGTTCAGTTCTAACTGGGCCTTAGCTTTCCTAACTTGGTCCCTAGCTTCCTGAACAGCATCTCTGTAATCTTCCCTGGTCGCCTGTCCTTGCTTCTACCTAAGGAGAATCTTCAACCATACTAGGGGCCTTTCATGTGTATCTTTTATGATTTTGCCTGCAAGAGATGTGGGTGAGCTCTAGGTCCGCTGGAGGCAGTATCAGGTTTACTTACATATCAGATTGAAGAATCTCAGCAATTGGGTGACAAAACAATAGTAAACATGGATGGGAAGGTTAGATATAGAGAAAATGCTTGCCAAGTGTGATAGTGACTTTTCATTCCTTCTAGAAAGTAATCTTTTAAATAAATTGTATAAACAATGTTGCTTTTGATGTTTAGACACTTTGAATTATTTGTTTTAATAGTTTCATTAAACCAGTTTGCAAATGAGTGCAGGTACAGGGTAAGTTGGTTATGGATTGGGTTTTTTTTACTGAATAAAAGCAAACACAGTTTCAACCACAAAATAAGGGTTTATTGGGTTATCAGTGCCGGTATAATTTTAAAGTGGTAACATGGTTTGTATGGAACTGAAGAAGAGGTAATTGATGACATTATGGGGAATTTTGTAGTTCTAAATTTGCCATATCTTTACTACAGCGATTGTTCAGTGTACTGTGGATTACGCGCATTGATATAATTTGATTGGTGTTTTCCATTTAAGGTAGATAATGAATGTAGCACAGTCGAGTTAACATTTGGTATTTTCCTTGGAGATTCTTTCTCCATAATCCATGAAATAGAAACAACATGAATTTACTGTGGCAGTCACAGAAAAAAGAAAAAAATCAACAAAGCTCATGTGTGGTAATTAGAAACATGTCATTAGAGTTGACTTCACATTTGAATTTTTTCCATCTATCACAATTAGTATTTTGTATTTCTTGGCTGACTGAACTTGGAAAAAGTACAGCTCGCTAGCTACTTTAAAATTTCTAATCTAAGCCCTTTCCAAAATATTTTAAAGTTAATTTGGTTGAGCTGAATTTTCAGTATGTAACAGCTTCAAAATAAACTACTGAAGTTTTTAGTTTTTTCTTTAGAATGAAACACATGTAGTCTTCTGATATATGCTCTTGACCATGTACATTTATTGCAGTGCCACCTGTGGAAGAAACAATAAAATTCTTACTAAAATAGTACAGTAAAAAGAGTTTGGATCCAGCTTTATTTTAATCTCAAAACCTTTCTAAAGTTTCTTTTTAATAATCACTCTTTAACAATTTGTGCCATTTCTTAATGTTGTTATTTCTCAGCAGGACAGTGTTGGCTGTGGGCCACACCAGGCAGCAAGCAACTCTCCATATAACTTTTAAATATACTGGTTAGAATTCTTTGTTGCCCTGTGAAACTCCAGGTGCCCATCCCATTGTATTTGTCTGTCATCTTCTGTTTTGATTCTTAAGACTGGCTTCCATGCTTTTGGGTAGTAGATTAATTTGGACTCTTCTTACCCATGACTCCAGGCCCAAATCTTGAACAATAAAGCCTCATGCCAAATAGTCTTCTGAATTTTGATTTAGGAAGGAGAACTTCTCTCCTTCTCTTCCTCCAAGTGACTGTACTTTGCGCAAAGATGAAGACTGTTTCAGCCCAGGCTGAGATTTGTGGATGTTCACCAGCCTGCTGTGTTTGGATCTGAGACTGCATTCCGCCGCTCTGATGTTACTTTGAATTGGGGCAGGAAATTTCTCTTGGCGGATAGAAAATTCACATGCTGGGCAGAGGCTCTCTGTCATTTTAAGTGGAGACCAAAAAAGCCCAACTTCCTCAGCAGGAAATCTGATAAATGGAATTATGAAAATTTTCTTTAGAGGAAAAAAACCCCACCCAAACAAGCCCAAAACCCAAAATAATTGTTATGCAAAAAAAGTTTCAGGTAAAATGAGAATTACCCACATATCTCTCACTATCTCATTTTCCTCACTTCTGCTGAGCATTCTTTGAGTTTCAGTTCAGTGTCTCTTGCAGAGCCTCTCTGTGACCCATTTATCATATGTGGGGTTGTATTGATTTTATGTGGCAAGGTTTTGGTAGTGGGGAGGACTGCAAGTGGAGATGATATCCACCTGCAGCCCATGGAGCTTTTCGTCACATTTTTCTCTTCCCTATCCAGTTGAGGAAGGGAGTGATAAGCAGCTTTGGCAGGTACCTGCCATTTCCATAGCCTGTGGAAGATTTTCCCTTGCTAAAAAGAATTCCTGGTGGTCTTTTCAAGACTTACCCAGGTACTTCTCTCTGTGATCCTGCCTTTGAAACTCCCATTTTCTGACAATCTAAAGAAAGCTGTACCAAAGTTTCAGGCTTTTTGTAATTCATCTGGACACTGCCAGTTCTCTCACTCGTTATTCTTGATAATGATTCATGGTAAGCTGCCAGGCACTTCTCTGGGTAGGGCCCCTCCTACATATAAGAAACAAAATGCTCATGCATGTCTACAGTAATTTGTTTTTACAAAATCCATCACCATTCTGTTCCTAGGAAGTTAAGTGGAAGCAGTGGAAAGAGCTGTACTGTGATCAAGGTCTTGTTTACCTGAGCAGTGCATTGGGATAGGCTTTACTTTGTGGCACCACTCTGTTTGGATGCAAGCTGTGAATTTGTGGAAGAAATTTTTTAGTGATAAAACCTGTAAACACACATGAGTATGTAGTGGAAGTAACTGCCTCTGCCCTCTGTATGCTGAAATAAGTGGGGAGTGGTTTCTGGATATTCTTCAGTTTGAGGAAAATGGTATAATACAAAAAAAACTTCTTTAAAGACTATGTTGTACATGTTTGTTAACAGTTTTGGGATTAAAATTACCAAGGGATTTCAATTTTTATAAAGTTGTAAGAAATTTATTGCTATTGCTTAGATTTTGAGGTGTAAAATCGAATTGATGGTTGAATTACATTTGTGAAAGATTGAGATCAATTTAATGATTGTTGATTTTTCTGACTTCTAAGGGGTTTTAGGATAATCCTTTTAATGAGTTTTGAGAAAATAATGGCATCCTTTTTTTATTTTGCAATTGTTTAACTGTTTCTCCTTTTTTTTTTTTTAATCATTAGGTGATGCTTTTCCATGGACTATTAGTCTGCATCATTTCAGTATATATACTCTTCTTGGACAACAGATGACACTTAATTTAGTGGAGCCAATGGGCTGCACTTCTACTTTAGCTGTCACTTCCCAGAAATTGCTTGCTTCGGGGCCAGAATCCAGACACTCATTTGTTGTCTGCCTCCATGTCGACCTTGAGTCCCTTGAAATAAAGTTTTCCAACCCCCAGGTTCGTACATTTAATTGATTTATGAAAGGAAATTAAAAATAACTTGATTTAAGTACAATTGTTCTGTATTTTGCGGAAGAAGTTCTCTTCTATCTTATTTTTTTTAAAATCCATCAAGATCAAGGTGCTTAGATTAAGATTTGCTTTGAAGCTCTCTCAAGTTTTGTAATTTAAACTCTTCTCAAAATGTAATAGCTACAGTACAAATGCATCTTCTGGCTGATGGAGTGAAATGAATTGCAGATGTACCATTAAATGCTGTTCTGCTGTCACTGTGGATTCATACATTGAAGTGGTTTAATGTGATTTTTTTACCGCATTTTCATAGAACTAACATTTCTTCGAGCATAAAATGTTTTTTAGACAGACAGTGGTATCCTATAGTAAAGGAAAAAAAAAAAGATGAATGTGTGTCAACAAAATTTACGACCTCCGTTATGTTTATTAAAAGGCAGAGATGTTGCTAGATCTGTGCACCCTGTATTTACTGACTTGGATCAAGTTTGCTGTAGTTCCAAGTAAAGTAGGATTTCTATGCAAAATTTTGAGTAATCTTTACTGCAACTTGAAACGCATTGCTGACAGTTGCAATGTTTCCAGCAGTGCTGAAGAGAACACCCTTCTTGGGAATTGCAAATCTTTTGAGGTCTGAGTAGGGCTCTGCATTCGTATGCTGTCTGCTGTGAAGCCATAGGTAACATCTTTCAAAGGACCTTATGGACAAAATGGACTGCTCATTGCTTCACGTAATGGAAGGAAAGGGAAATAGCACAAACTGTTGTAATTTTGATCTAATTGACAGCACATCACATTTGTAAAGATTTATGGACCTATGGCCTAAGTCTGGGAGTACTAAAGCTAAGGTGGCTGGTGGAATTTTAATGTTGTTCCTTGTGTGTACTCATTACAGTATGTTTCTCAGTTGCATACAGTTTTTCCCTTGCCTCATTCCATGTTCTATGAATGAAACAAGTGATTTAAACTATGTATTTATTTTATCCTTAATGTGTAGTCTCCCTCCCTGTTCGCTACTTTTCATCCAAGTTATTTCCGACTCATTTGCTTTATACCATTGTCTTCTGTACCAGGTAGGCTCCGCTCAGTAGGAAGAGTGGTAGAATGAGATTGCTCACTGGACATACCAAATTAAAATGAAGCAGCCTCAACAAGATCTATTCAGAATGTAAAGCTGTATGAGAGATGTGTTTGCACACATAAAGGGTTGTCACTGCATTAGAAATGTATAAATAGGAAAGGGCAAAATTATGTTTTTGCTGACAATTTATATTTCAAGACATATATTTAAAGTACATTTATTTTGTAACTTTGTGGTATTTTCATTACATGTAATGAATAATTTCACAGCCTTTGTAAATCTGCCTTATTCTGTATTAATTTTTATAGAGCTGTCAAGATTAATCTTGATATTGCAGCTATTTAGAAAAATTGGTGAACATTTTGTAGAAAAATAGCTTGCTACATTTGATCAATACACTCTCAGTGAAATTCCAGCAAACTGTCTCATCAACTCTGATTTTTTTAAAATCTCCAGAAGTATTACTTATGGCTAATACATCAATAGTATTAACTTATAAGTGGAAGTCTTATCTAAATTTAAGGTGCAAATTAAAAAGAAAAAAGAAGAAAGTAAAATACATTTTCAGGCTTCAGAGTGTGATCAAATAATTTGTTTTGTAAACCGGGCAAAAATATTTGCACTGAAAGTTTAAATTGTAAGCTCCATGTAAATCATATTATGGGTATAGTGGTATGTTACCGTGAAGTTGTATGGTAGAATATCAGACCACATATTGTTGTCTTAAAGGATATTCTTTCCTCTGTACACTGTGGTATTACTCATTTACTGCAGTATTATGGTGAGCAAAAGGGTGAGGACAAATTATTGGCATTTAGTGAAGGTTCTTGAACTGTCCTTTCTTCCTTGTATCTGCCTTACTTGTTCTTTCTGCTTTACGCATGCAAGAGGGGAAAAAAACCCAACCCGACATCAGTCATCGTTAACCAGAATATGGAAAATACAATTACATATACAGCATTTGGTAGTTACAAATTCATAGTAGAGTATGAAATTTGATTCTTTAGAATGATGGACTGTATTTTGTCTGTAGATGACAGCCTTAAAGTAGGTGATGCTTAGTGAATTTGTTAAATGGCAACAAAGGTCAAGTATTTTACTATATGACTATTATGATTTAATAGGAAACCATGTTCTGATGATTGTTAGTCTTTAAAGTCAAGAGGTATTTCCAGAGTGTAAAATGGCCAGGATATTGTCTTTTGTTACAGTTTTCAATGTTGCAGTAATGTGTTATTTTTTAAGTATAAAATGCTGTAACATACTGAACTTCACAGATTTTTGCCAAGTAGTCAGTGGGGTCTTACTGAGTTATGTGCAGTTTTGCTAGGGAGGAGTGGAAGCAGCCTGAGAGGGAAACTTTTAACAAATACTGGCAGAGTTATTCCTATTTTTGTCATACCATTTTTCTTCTTTTGAATAGAGTGTACTAAAAATAATTATTATATATTAACTGTTATGCTCAGAAATACTTATAAAGGCAAGAGGCCTTACACTTGCATTAGCTTTTCTGATAAAATCAGAAATGGATTTTCAGAATGCTGACTAATCACTTGAAAAACTTCAGCCAACAGGAGTAGAAATCCTTTCATTTTTGCGTTTAATGAGTAACAACCAATGGAATAAAATTAAGTGGATTAAAAATAATCCAAGGTATAACTTTAGCTCATTATCTGAAGTTTTAAAACTTTATTAGCATGCAGACTTGTGCCTTCTTTTTTGTTTTCATGAAGTTTTGGTGTGAGGAGTATTTTCTGCTTTTTAACATATCTCCATGAAAATTATCAAAGTGTGCCATTTTTAATTGGTGAACTTGTTTTGCCTCTGATTTCAGAGCAGGGTAGGGTATTAGTGTCATACTACTTGGTGTCTGGTTGCTGGCAATATTTGGAGAGATGGCTACTGCTGTCTGAAATAGCCACTGATTCGGAGCGGCTGCAAAGATTCTAACCCAAGCAATTTTAAAGGGTAACATAAGTAATTCTTTAATTATTATGACTGTTGCAACCTCACTAAGAATTTAAACTCTTTAAGTGTTGGATTACCTGATGACAAACCTCTTTACCTTGTGTATGTGTATGTTTATAAACATACAAGCTCCTTCTTCTGTGTTATTTTGTGCCTTTGAGAACAGTAGCATAATTAAATTTCTGGAAGCCCTGCTTCATGAAGACAAGTATAGCTGAAATTATCCCTTGGTTTCTTGACCAAAAATATTTGGGGGGCGAGGAGGAGAGAGGGGTTGCAGGCATGTATGATTTGGATATGTGCCTGTATCCTATTAATTTTCTAGAGACTCTTTTGCCAGCAAAGTGTCAACACCAGTTAATGTTATATTACTCAATCAGTCAGATGGACATTATTAGTTGATCTTCCGGTGTTACATGGAAAAGACTTGGGAAAACTTAGAAATTTGCAATTAGTAATTTAAAGGTTACCAGTGCATATCAGAGTGCTGCAGACACAAAATATTTTAAAGGATAACTAAAAGAACTTTTTGCCACAGCCAGTTATTGTTTCTCAGTAGAGATTGCTCTGTGTGTGAAGACAAAAAGTGTACTAAGTTTATGTCCTTTAAGGAAAAATTCTGTCAAAAGAGTGTATGACCTGCTCATTGTAAGCCTTGAAACTTCAAAAGAAAACCCAAGATGAATTATGAAGGTTTTTATAAAATTCCAGCACTGTACCTCTGAAGAAAGAACTGTAGCATGTACTTTGAGACTTCATCACACATTCTCACGCACAAAATCAAGTACTGTTTTGTATCAAGTGTAGATTGACAACAGTGTTTTTCTGCATCTGTTCTGCCCACATAAGAAGCCAGCTTCATAGAGTAGATCTGTCCTGAGGCTTAAAGTTCTTATAAATATGAGAATTTCCATTTTTTATAATGGCAAGTTGGGTATGGTATCCAGCTGTGGATCTGCTTATATATTGTTTGCAGTTTTTTCTGAGCTTTTTTTATACAGTATATTGCAGTGTGTTGTCATACAAAATCTGTGATTAATGCTTATTTACAAAAACTTGTGTAAATATCTTAGATCTGAGTCAAACAATGTGCAAGTTAAACAGTGTGTTTCTGAATATTGGAATGACATATGCCAGGAGACAATTGAGTTTGATAGTGGATATTCTTCCAAAACCTGAATGGTTTCATATGCTGTGTGCAGTCATTATTTTAATGCTAATTAAATGTTTAATTTTTGCATTGTTATTATATCATAAAGTTTTAATATTTTCCTTTTTCTTGAGGCAGTACCTATACATATGAATTATGCTATAAATTACCTTTGTTGACTTGTTAAAATATGTATTAGTAAATTTTTACAAGACCATGTTATTGGTTATGGTTTTGAGCTACATACCATATGTTTAGAGAAAGCACAGATTATTTTTGTCACAATCACTATGCTGTAACTGATCTAATTGTTTTAGTTGCAATGTAGTTGCTTATCAGAACACTATAGATGGTGAGAAGTTCATTTTTTCTGCATTTAAATCTCAGTGGAGGACTTTTATTTTTCTTCACCCCTTTAAGGAAAGTTTCATCTTAAAAAAGGTTGGGTTTTTTTTCTTTTAGGTGCTACTTCTGTATGAACTGGCTGAGATCACAACTAAAGTTTGGAATAAAATTCAGAGAAAAGGAATTCTCTACCAATCATCTGTGTATACTGAAACCATGACAGGACCTGCTCCTCCTAGCTCTCCAGTTAAAAGTAGTGTTGGTACCGCTCC
Source organism: Psittacus erithacus (assembly GCA_009867235.2). NCBI lineage: Eukaryota > Metazoa > Chordata > Aves > Psittaciformes > Psittacidae > Psittacus > Psittacus erithacus. The sequence continues at coordinate 8,491 of WYDI02034981.1, forward strand.
ACCAGACACCAGCACGTATAGTCCATCAGCTGATATCGGGACCACTACAGAGGTAGGCTTTCATAAAAAAATGTGAGAATTTGGATATGCATCTTCAAATGCAAGCAAGATTAGCCCCGTAGTTTTATGTATTTCTGCTTCTTTAATCTACAGCACTTCATAAGTGCCTGAAGAAATCTGGTACCTGATCTTAATCTCTGTGTGTGCCTAAGACTGTAAAATACTATTTTGAGGCATGGGAAAGTGTTCTTCTTCTCTAGCATGCCAAGGAAAGAAGGCTGATTCTTTTTTCAGCATCAATACAGTGTTAAACTTTACCCTGAGTATCATTAGCTGTGAGTCACCAGGTAGCTGATACATAGTGAAATATGTGGATCATAGGAGTCTGTGCAACTGAATAGGCCAAGTATTTGTGATTTTCTTAGTACCCCTGTCAGGCTTACTAGTTAGAATAATGAGACAGCCTTGTTTGTGCTCCAGGAGAGAGACAAAAATGCGTAAGATGAATTTGTATCAGCAGTGTGTGATACATACACAATGCTTCATTCTTAACATGAAGCTATTAGAATGCAGGGAGACTGCTCTGAGAGACTGGGTTTCATTTTTAGGATAAACATAGCAATTTTGGGGGCACCTCATAGAACACTTCTGGAAGACAGGCAAATACACAGCAGTTTGAACACTGAGTGCAATTACATATTCAACAACATTTGGCCAGGATTGCTTTCATCCTATGTATGGTTTATATTAATTCCTGGGTTTGGAGGAAATTAAATGGTGATTGCTAATGCTTACTTCTTATATGCATCACACACACACACACACACACACACACACACACAGAGGGGTGAGTAACTGTCATTAAAAGGTGTCTGAGCTAGAGTTTCAGTTCTTATGTTGTTTCCCTAAAATGTTTCTAGGTTATGTAGATAACATTGGGTTTGGTGTGTTTCTATGTGTATGTGATCTCAATTCTGGAAAATTTTACCATGGATACAGAATAGAAGGTAAGCAATAATAGTTAGAAAACAATATGGTCACAAAAATAGTGGTTTTCCACCTACTCAGATCAAATGCCTTTTTCATTAATTTAGAAACCACCAGTTTTACAAATAACGATTTGGTTTTGATCCTCTATATAGACAGCACTATTTGAATGCGTGCTGTACTTGGAGCATTGTTTGAAAGTGATTCATTAATTGTTTTAATCCGTATGTTACCAAGACTATTTTAGCATTCATATCCTACCCCTTTGCAAAAACCATTTATTTAGTTTTCTTCCCATTCTCAACAAATGTTCTGCACTAGCTATCTAACTTTTCTCCTGCTATAAATGAAGTTTGGTTAATTAGCCATCAAAGGGCAATATTAGAATTTGTGTTCAGTCTTCTTCACTCTAAAACTAACACCATAATTTCAATTTTCTTCAAATGGGAAGTTCTGTTAAGACACATGGCATTAATATTGGATCTTTTTTCACAGTAGGAGACTTCAAGTTGGCATAGCACTCCACAACTAAGATTTTAAAGTTGGTCTGAAAGAAATGTATCATTGTGCTTAGACAGGATAGGTAAATTTAAAAATTGACCATGGTCTGAGGATATTGTTAAAGGCATGGAAGGAGAAAGAAAGGTACAAGCAGGAGAAAATGTTTGTATGAAGCCATAGTTCATATGACTGAAAGATTGAGGAATAGAATTCCTATCCATTATCACCATTTAGAGCTCTCAGCCTAAAGTGTTCTGTCTCTGGTTAGGAAGCCAGTCCAGAAGGAAGAGCGAGCGCAAGGGATATATAAGTGTGCAGACAGAAAAGCATAATGAGTCAGGTGTAAATTGCTTAGTGGAGACAGTGAGCTAGGAGAATGTATGCATGGACAGATATTTGAGATTGTGAGAAGTTCTTTGTCAGAAATTGAAAATAAGAATTAAAGGGTAATTTTTATATTGTCAGGAAAAGATTCACAGAGTTGTTCAAGCAGGAGGCTAATATTTTTGTCTTGGCAGCTGAGAAAAATTTTATTCCATTTCTGGTTAACTGGATGGTAATATTAGGTGTATTGAGGTGATTAAAATAAAAACAATATGTAGGGTGTACAAGGGCTTTAATTAACAGTATAAAAAATAAATGAAAAGTGTGAAGGTTTTGAGTTACCATGACTGAAAAAAACCTCACACTTGGAGAGATTCATTGTCATGGGGAGTCAAGCCAGAGTTTAGATTCCTGTAAGATTACTGTCTAAAAAATGCTGTGTTTGAATTTATGGGTACTATCATATTTATGAATTTGTGAGTTAATGTTTGCGCTTTAAGTCTACTTTTGATATCAGTCTCGAAAAAACTTACTGGTACTGTATGGTGAAAAAGAAGGGTTATCCAGTGGAGGATTCATCTGAATGTTTGATTGTTATGGGATATAACATCCAATGTTGTCTTGACCTAGTGCTTTCTTATTATTAAAGACAGGTTTAAAACAAAACAAATTTCAAAAAAATATTATCCCTTCACTCTTAGGACTAACTTTATGTCAAAGTACCACTTTGAGTGAGTTGAGTCACGTAGCTGGATGACCAAGTTAATACGTGGTGGTACATGGAAGCAGAGGATGAATGTAGAAAGTCATGCTTTCAGTGAACACTAGAGGGGAAAGAAAGTGAAGCCAGCTGGGAAGAATGGAGCAGCATTCTAACATTTTCCTGGGTCTCATTTATCACTTTCTGTGGTTTTGCTGCTAGTTGGAACTAGACCACTCCTTTCCCTTCTCACAGACTCTGAATTCCATCAAGGGAGCAATAAAAGTGGATGAGGCGGTTATAGTGCAGGCACTTACTGGCCAGGAGACCTACCACCAGCAAAACCTTGGTTGATTGCTGTCTTGATATTGGCAAGTCTGAAAACAACTTGCAAATCCTCAGTGAAAGAGAAAAATACTTTAAATCTCTTGAAATACTGTGTACTTTATATCTTTACATTCTCTAAAATGGTAGTACTGATTACTTATCTATATTTTGGTTTTTAGAAATTTGAAGGTACCTAATATCAGTCTAATGTTTCCCACAAAGAAGTCAGTGGGAGCAAATCCAGGTCCATATTGCTTGATTTGGAAAATACAATTCCTGTATTTTTAAACCAAAATTTGTTTTCAGATTATTGTAACAGTAATTTTTTAAATTAAAGAAATAGAGGAGGTAATGTATGAAAGTTGAGTACATAAGCCACAATCAGCCTTGCAGCTGTATATATTATAGTCATTACTGCTGAGCAGCAATGAAGTATGTAGAGTAATTAATAATATTTATTTCTGCAGTTTTGAATTAAGGAGATTTTTCAGAAGTTTATCAGCATCTGTATTTTGTTTATACGTTCCTCTATTTTTAAATCTTGAAATCTTGAAGTCTGTCGAACAACAATGCTTTGCTGTGATAGATGTACTTTTTCCTAAGTTTAGAGATTTTTACAGTTAATACGTTATTTTGTCCGGTGGGAGACAAATGATTATTTTTAAAGCTTCTTTCAGCTACAGTGGACTTGCTGTAAATGAATCAGAAGAAAGCAAACTCTCACAACTGTTTATATTAAACAGTTAAAAAAGTAATTTGTTTACGTGATCTGTAGATGATTTATATTTTAAGCTCTGTGTAATTCTTTTCATGCTGACAAGTTGATAGTGAGCACCACAGTCCTGTGTGGGTAAAGCTACCTAGCTTGCTGATTTTTCGTCTGGGTGGTGGTAAGACAGGGAAAAATGAGCGAGAGGTTGAAGTGCTGGAGGGCTGGAAACAGTTAATCATTTTTACCATCCCTCCTTGGAACAGCAAAAGCAAAGGTAGTACAGACTACAACAGGCCACTTGTTACTGTTTACTTAAGTACAAACAGTGGGAGAAGTGTTTAGTCCTTGGGGAAACTCAGTGATTGAGCAAGAACGCAGAAGTTATTTTGATAAGGCATAGCATTAGTGTGGCCAAACTGTGATCATCCCTGAGCTGTAGGCAGGCCAAGGATGAAGGCCTCATATGTTTGGATCTTCCTGATGAACAAAGATAAATTCTGCTAAGAAAATAAACTCTGTATATTGGTCAATTTGCAACAATTGGTGAAAGAATTAAATTGTATATTTTAGGACTTGGCATGAGAAGTTGTGGGAAAATAGTTCAGGGTTTCTGACTCTGGCTTGATTTTTCTGCAGACCTGGAAACAGAGCAGAAAATTAACGCGTAAACATGTTTAACAATACCATGCTGGGTGCTGAAAATCCAAAATGAAAATTGAAATTGAAACTGCATGAGAAACAAGAGCACAGTCACTTCTCACTTCAGTTTCTTAGTTTCGCACTGCAAAAAGTTTCTAAGAATTTGACCTCGCTAAAAAAAAAAAAAAAGGAAAAAAGACATCAGCTACTGCAGACCATCCGTTTTTCAGCCCCTGCACCTCTGCCCAATGGTTCTGGTTACAGTACCATGAACAGAAGGCTAAGAAGAAATGCAGTTGCTTCATTTTTCAGCTCCCAAAGGATAGCCATGTAGCGATATCTGCCTCTGGAGGAGCATCTGCAGTGCTTCTGCCACTGAGAAAAAGAATGGTCCAATTCAACTGTTTACATATGTTTGAATGACAGAAAAATATCAGAGCGTATGTTCACATTGAACTGTTGAAGTAGGGGGTGGGTGGAGCCAGTAGCCCAGGAATCACTGCTGGGGACATGGTGTTGAGCAGCTGGGGATGTCTGTTGATAAGCTCTGCAGCTGGTACACTGTGAAGAAAAGGTTATCGCTGAAAGCCTCAGCTTACTGCAGTTAGAGCTATACTGTCAAGCTAGCTAGCAGTAGTGCGCACAAGTTGAGACCCTGGCAAGGACTTGCAGCTCTCTGGTAGAACACCTTCCAAAACCCTGGCAATTGCAGGTCCAGGTGTTTGACCCCCAACTTACTCTGCCTCTGTTTGTGTCCAGAGGTTCACAGAGGCATTTATTTCTGATAACGTTGTTCTACATCAACATTCTCCTTTGACTTTGAAATTCAAGGACTGCTTTTCTTTTTCAAGTTCACTTCCAGAAATACTTGCATGTGGAGGCCTTACTTGTGCATTGACTAAATGAAGTTTTGTTCTACAGCTATGCAATTGTGTGCTACACATTTTGAATACAATTTAATAAAGCTGCTTCACATGCTACCAAAATTGAAGTGTGAGAAACATCTGCAAATCAGACAAGTATAAGCACAGACATCAATGGAATGATGCCAGCAAATGCTTAGCTCCAGCAATAGTAACGGAAACTGCACGCACGTTGGCCACTTTTGCTCACCTGTGTATTTTTTGGTTATAGCATATCACATATACGGTCTACTCCATTATGTATTTAGAAAAGGAGGAAGCCATTTCTAATGATACATCTGTGCCTGTACTGGTAACTCTGTTTTTTTGTAAACTTTGTAGATTTAATAAACTTGGAAGTCGGTAGGGAACCACATTCCCTAAAATTCAAGATTTGCTCCTTTTTAATTTGAATGCATATTCATGGGTTAATTTGCTTTTTATGTATGCCTGGGGTTATGCTAGATACATGCAGTTCTTCAAGAATCTCACAAATACTGTTATAGATGACCTTGTGCCAAAATTCTCAACTGGAAGATTCTCTGAGAGGCATAGTACAGCATTTAATATCTACGGAAAACTAATCTTAAAGAAAAGTGTGGGAAAATTATAGCGTCAGTTTTCTACAGAACAAAGTTATCTGTATGCTCAGACCACTAAACAAAAACAGCTCTCTATGGGAAAAAAAAGTTAACAAAATGCATGAAAACATCTGAAGACATTAAATTACAAAAATTAAACCAATTACAAAATTCGAAACTCGCCATGGTGGCAGTGCATATTTGCTGTTAACCATACCCTTTCATTTACTATTGTTTTCTTGTTTTTTTAACTATCAGAAATGTAGAGACATGCCAAAATTTTAGAACAAAGTCAATTTTCATACAAAAAGCATTTTGGAGCATGTCCAGTGGGAGAGTGAGGGTGTGTGTGGAAGGCAAGGAGACTGACTATGCTTCCCCCCCCTCCTTCACAGTTTGTAAGTTACAGTTTGGCAAACTAAGTGTCTGAAGTGTTGTCTGAAGTACAGAAAGAACTTGGAAAAACACTCCAGCTGTAAAAAAAAAAAAAAAAAGAAAAAAAAAAGAAAAAAAAAAAAAGGAGGAGGACACGACGGGGTACTTCATATAAAATAAAATGAAGAGAGCGGCAGGTCAGTCCGCAGAACGTTGGCTTGAACTTTGTCTTGAACTGTAAATAAACATATTCTTTATGTTTATTAGGTTAAATATTTTATTAGGTTTAAATGATTGGCTTCCATTTCTTGATATTGTGTGAAATCCATCTGAGGATCTGAGCTAAGAGGGCTCAGAGAGATTGCAGGAGGTGGGCCTATTTAGTTTAGAGAAGACTGAAAGGGGGTTTCCGTGCATATAAATATATTCAGTGGTGCCCAGGAATGGGACGGCCATAAACTAAAACAGAAATTTAACCTCAACATGGGAAAGAACTTGTTTACATTGAGGGTGGCAGAGCACTGGAACAGGCTGCTCAGGAGGGTCATGGAGTCGTCTTCTATGAAGAAATTCAAAAGCTGCGTAACCTGCTCTAGGTGGCCCTGCCTTGGCAAGGGGGTTGGACTAGATGATCTCCAGAGGTCCCTTCCAACCAGAACAATTCTTTGATTCTGTGTAATTGTCTTTGGGTGGCTCCTTCATGCACAGACAACTGTGATTTCTTTCTGATTAATTTTGCTCTTACCCTTCTCGTCCTTTTCCAGCCACTTCAGATCAGCCTGAAGTTTGAAAAATCAGGCATTTTTTAATTTGCTGTTCCCCAGCCGCTGATTGTTAGTAATAATAGCACTAATCTCTAATCCTAGAGATTTACAAAGTTGAAATACTTAATATTTAGAAACAGAAGCTTTAATTCTAGAAACTGTCAGGATATATTTTGCACATACCTGAATTATGTCCTAGCTAGTCACATTCATAATGAAAAGACACCATTAGATGGATTAATAGCCCTGAACAATGGTAAAGTTAGACTTGGACTCATATTTCTTTGTTTTCGTCTTCACAAATGGTATCTGATGAGCAAAAGCTCATCATCATTTGGATGACATTTCATAAAGCAAAATCTAATTTCTCAGTCCATAAAAAAGTGTTGCAGTTTGCTTCTAAATCTAGCCATGATGATTTTTTTAAAAATGTACAAGTTTGCAATAAAATATATATAATACTGTGGAAATACCACTGATTTTCCTTAAAACTTAATTGATGAGAATAAGATATTTCTCTTGAATTGTGTAATTTCACCATGGGATGAGCATTTACAGTGCTATATAGAGTCTCACTCTGTCAGTACTGAGCCTGAAGGTTTGTCTTATTGAGCTGTGGCCTGATTTTTTTGCTTTCGTTCACTTTCAAGAGTGAGATGAGGAGATTGAAGCCAAGAAACCTGATATTAGCAGCAGCTAACTTTTTACATCTCTGGATCAAAAAGTTTTTCAAAGATGGCGTTGTGGTTTAACCCCAGCAAGCAACAGCAGCTAAGTAGCATGCAGCCCATGCATGCGCATGTGTGTTGTGGGGAAGAGAATCGGAAAAAAGGTAAAACCTGTGGGTTGAGACAAGAACAGTGTAGTAATTGAAATAAAGTGCAATATAATAATAGTAGCAGTATTGATAGTGAAAAGGGAGGTAACACAGTTGCTGACTAATGCCCAGCCAGTCCCTGAGCAGTGATCACCACCCTGCAGCAAACTCCCCTCAGTTTATATAATAAGCATGATGTTCTATGGTGTGGAATATCCCTTTGGCTAGTTTGGGTCAGGTGTCCTGTCTGCTCCCTTGCAGCTTTTGTGCCCCTCCTCACTGGCAGAGCATGGGAAACTGAGAATTCCTTGACTTAGGGTAAGCGCTACTTAGCAACAACTCACATGTTGGCGTGTTATCAACATTATTGTCAGATTAAAGCCAAAACATGGCAGTATACCAGGAACAAAATTAACTCTTTCCCAGCTGAAACTGGGACAGGTGGTTGCCTATGGCTCTACAGGTAGTCTGTTCAGAGCACTAAGCAATATAATGGCTTGAAGAATAAATGTAAAAATAAATGGACGTATACCTGGTTTCTTCCAATGCATTTTGATTAATGCAAAGCCACCATCACCATAGATAATTGAAGCTGAATTGAATATTAATTTTCATTTCAACACTTCATGTTACATCTTTTGAACTGGTCCAGATATTCTGATCTCATGTTTAGGTATTATTTTCCAATAACGTACATATGTTAGTTGTACAAGCTCTCCTTTCCTTGTATGAATGAATATCTCTATTTCAGCTACTGATAATGTGGATGGTTTGTTACCAGTTGTACTAGGTATCACTGAGGTTTTCAAGGGTAAAGGTTTGAAACCCCTTTTTTTTTTTTTTCGTTTGCTGTTTCTGTTTTCTCTAAGAATTTTGCTGAGACAAGAAAAAAAATCAGTAAATGTCAATTTGAGTGCTATAGAGCTGAAAGCGTGAAGCAGAAGCTGCATTTCAGTGTTTCTCTGAAAAAGAAAGTGGTAAAAATACTCATATTCTTCATTATGCATTAAACTCTAGAAGTGCATTGTCAGCTGTTCTATTTGGTGTATGTCAGATAGCCCGAAGTCATAATGGGTTGTGTGCAAAACTTTTGTAAGATCTTAAGCTACCTTCTTGTCTTCTCTTAGGGTTATGTTGGTGATAAGAGAACATGCATACATGATAGAAATTCTGTAATTAAACTGTAGGTCTAAGTTGATTGAAAATGTGATTTATCAACATAAACACTCCCATATGAGCCAAGAAATGCTCATTTGGTTTGGGATAACTTCTACCCATCCAGAAAACAGATTGCTAACAGAATTACCATACTCACAGTCTCTAGTCTTGGACAGCAGAATGACTCAAGTATTGTCAGATTTTCAACTTGGCTACTGAAAGTAAACTTTTCTGGGATATCTGATGTTGAAGTAAGTGCATTGTAATTTCTTGCCTGATAGATTAAAACAGATTCAGTCAAACTGCAATGCTTTCTGTGTAGTTCTGATTCCAGGGTGCCTTCCGTAGACATTGTGTTAGTGCCAAGGTAAATCTCAAAATTCCTAAACATGTTGTTCATCACAATTTACAATTGCTAATCCTCCTCACCTTCAATGGAAGTTAAGATTTTGAGCAATTATTGGTCTGTGAATCTTAGAAACAACTTGGCCTTAATGGATACAAGTGACAATACCCTGGTTCTTTCCTTTTGTGCTTGAATAATGAAGAAAATTTTCAACACTTGGTGGAGTTGCAAGTGAAGATGCTGGTGGATTTTTAATGGCTTCTGATTGATATTAGTGACATATGTTGTCCATTGAATTCAGTTTAATAGGCTGTAAACACTAGGAGCCAATGAGCAATTACGTTTGCATCTTTCCTTTCCTATTTGGAGGCAGCAGATTCCAGCTAAAGAGCAGGATGAAGTCCCATTGCTGATAATATTTCAGTTGTGCTTTGATAAGCCCCTGTAACAGGATTTTCAGTTAAGCTTTTGTCATGATCCTTTCCTGAAAGCATTAATCTGGGTGTCTTCTTTGTTGAGTCCTTAATGTTTCAGGGGATGAACAGAGATAATTGATGGTACAGAAGCTTCTTACAAGCTCATTTGTCAATTTAGCATATATTTAAGAGCATCCCAAGTGACAATCACTTTTTTTAAATAACAGAAATATTCAAAAGTGGCATTTAGACATTAAAAAAAGGAGTGGTGAAAAGGAATACTCTTTTTTTCTTCAGCTGTTACATTTGTTTCGTAGGGTGATTCTCTTCAGGGTGGTGATGATTCTCCATTCTCAGACTCCATTACGCTGGAACAAACAACAAGTAATATCGGAGTCTCAAGTGGACGTGTCAGCCTATGGATGCAGTGGATGTTGCCAAAAATTACTATAAAATTGTTTGCTCCTGATCCTAGAAATAATGGCACAGGTATTTAGCATTTTTTCCTATAGTATAGTATTTTAAAATTCATACATTATTTTACAGCACAGTATTAATTATTCGGAGCATTTCTTAATAATATTAAACACTGAAATGCAGAAATAATGGGTTAGGTCTATTTTTCAACTAGAGCAACAAGCTGTAGTTAAGTTACTACGTGTAATCCAAATTCAGTACTGTTCTTCGTCATGACTTCCCCTTTGTGGAAAAATTATTATATTAAATTGGAGATAAGTTGGTTGTTTTACTTGAGTGCTGCGTTTACTGCCTTAGAAGCAATCATATTTCGTTTTTATCCTATTTAGTAGTGTTTTGTTTATGTCCATGCATAAACATGTAGTTTTGTATTGATAATTTCAAACATAAATTTAATGTAACTATCATAGTAATCCTTAATGTCATAGAAAGTTTAATATGGAGTTCAAGTAGAAGTTTCAACTTTTGTGTTGAAACAAGAAATATGTGTGGTACAAAGCTTCTCTTTTTTCTTCGATATTAAAATTGGATTATCATCTGGACAGTAGTTTTTTGAAAGGAACTCAAATTCTGTAAATGTACTTCAGGACTTGAAATTATGTTGTATTATTTTATATTGTTCATAGAAATATTAAGAAATATGGAAAATAATGATTAAAAATAATTTTCAGAGAGATGCACTTGAACCTTTGATTTTAAAAAACTAATTATTGAGACAAAGAAATGCCAAGTATTGTTAGAATAAGTATCTGGGCAAATATTTTTTTATAATTTTTCATGAATTACGCTAAGAACACCTGAACTAAACCCTCCAAGTGCCTACACTTTTGTGTAAAAAGGTTTTGATACTAGGGGTTTTTCTTGCTCCTATCAGTGCGACACTTGATACAAAAAAATTGATTAAAAACTTTCAAGTTTCAGATTAATCATTTTGTTCTTTGACTATTGCAGAAGTTTGTGTTGTCAGTGAAGTAGAAGATCTCAGTGCCTCAGTGGATATGCAAGATGTCTATACCAAAATCAAATGTAAAATAGAAAGCTTCAATATTGACCATTACAGAAACAGGTAATTTCTGGAAGTTATTCTGCTTTTATTTCAGGTTGAAAGAAAGAAGGTAGCAGGTGTTTTGGTTGTTTGGGTTTTTTTTTTCTTTATCCTTTTTCATTGTTTTCTTGAATTGAAGGTAACTTCAATTTTGGTGAAATCATTTTAACCTTTTAAGTAATAAAAATCAGAATTGCATTTTCTCAGAGTTATATCTGATTCCAAAGAAAATCTCAGCAACCGGTACAAATCCGGAGAGTGTTTTTTCACACTTACTGTTCTGGTTTTCTGTTAGACAAAAAAATTAAAGAATTAATTTTAGCTGAACTTCTGAATGGGAAATTCCTTAAATATTGTTTCATGATGTATTAACAAGTGCGAACATTTAATGACTTATAGCACCGTACTCCATACTCTTAGGCATTAAAAAAGTTTCTAAAAAACCAAGCTGTTTCTTTGCTGTGGCTTAGCAGCACTGTAACGCCGGGAACTAAGCTGGTTGTCTGTGTCTGTGGCACAGCGCAGTGTTATGCAACCTGCCCAAGCAAGAGCCAATGTCTGCAAGGTCTTATTGGATGATTATTGTTCCCTATATATAGTAGGAAGCAGATATAGTATCAGGTTAGCAAAGTTATAAGCATTTCTGAGACTTCTTTTTTTTATCAGCTCTCTGAAAAAAAGTAATGAAATCTGAATTCCTGTTCTTTTCCCAATGCAGTTATTGTTTGTACACACTATATTTTGTAATATTTGATAATCAAAATTTGTACTTTATTTTAAAAAATCTTTTTAAAATCAAGTCATGATGCTTTAGAATGCGTTGGAATCCCAGTAGTTAGGTACTCTTAATAAGCTGCTTTGTCCACAGATTTTATGGAAAGCTTGAGAGAAGATACTTCATTCCCAGAAGCCAAAAGCTCCATAAGAAATGTTTTCAACTTCAGGGTGTACTTGTTTGCTAAAGTTATATTGAGGCTTTAAAATAAAAAACAAACCCAAAGCAATCAAGCAAAAACTTATTCTACTTGACAGTATTGTTACTGTTCTCATTTATATTTCATAATATCTTCAGAATACCTTTCTCTATCTGTAAATCTTTGTAGTCTAAAGGCAAAAGCAGAGAATAGATAAAGTGAACGTTCTGTCTTCCAGGCCAGGGGGAGTCTGGCAGTCAGGACATTTTGAAGGAATATTCCTGCAATGCAGAGAAAAGCTTTTGGTGAGATTTCTTTAGTAAACTAAGGTGCTTACCCTGAATAACTCTTCTTCAGCAAAATATTTTTCTTTATTCTTCATATGTTAAAAAGAATGATTACAAGAATTGTAGTACAAGGCAGTGTTTAATACTTAATAGCTATTTCTTTCTGAATAGTGCAATGATTTGTAACATATATGAATATAGCTTTTCTTTCAGTTTTTTAATTCTTGTAATCATTCATCTCCTTGTTCTAATGACGATATCAGCTGAAAATCCAGGTGTAAGTCCCTTTTCTGTATGCAGGATTTTACTATACTGTTATTCTTGTGGTCTTAATCTCCTGCTATAGGTTGTCATTTCACATAAAATTTCACATTTTGTTTTTTTTTTTCTTTTTTCTTGAACCACTTTTTTCATCGATCTGATTGAATTTCAGCTTTTTAGGAAAAGGTATGTGTCGTGGTTTAAACCCAGCTAGTAACTCAGAACCACGTAGCTGCTTGCTCACTGCCCCACTTCTTCCTCTCCCCACTCCAGGAGGGATGGGGAAGACAATCAAAAGGATGTAACTCCCATGGGTTGAGTTACGAACAGTCCAGTAACTAAGGTATAACACAAACCACTGCTGCTACCACCAATAATAATAATGATAAGAGAAATAAATAACAAGAGGAGAGAATACAACTGCTCACTACCTGCCAACCGATACCCAGCCCTACCCAAGCAGTGATCCAGCCCTTCCGGGTAGCCGGCCCCAGTTTATATAGTGGCCATGATGTGCTGTGGTATGGAATACCTCTTTGGCTAGTTTGGGTCAGGTGTCCTGTC
>WYDI02034984.1:0-10172 GCA_009867235.2 Psittacus erithacus
GAATGGGTTGCCCAGGGAAGTTGTGAAGGCTCCATCCCTGGTGGTGTTCAAGGCCACATTGGACAGAGCCTTGGGTGGCATGTTTTGGTGTGAGGTATCCCTGCCCATGGCAGGGGGGTTGGAACTAGATGATCTCAAGGTCCTTTCCAACCCTAACTATTCTATGATTCTGTAAAGTGATGCTGAGATGCATGAAATGACTCTTTTAGCTTTCTTTTCTGTCAATTTTTCATTATATTATTTAATTATAGATTTAGGTTTCTTTTCCTTGTATGGAGCTTTTCTCAGCAGTCACATTGACAGACTTATTTTCATAGCGTCATAGAGTTCCACACCTAATACATGGTTTTTAGCGCACAGACAGTTTCTTCACAAACTCTGCAAGTTTTGCCTCTGCAGCATCCTTTTAATGAAAGAGTTAGGAGTGTCATCACTCAGACTTTTTATAAAATGACAGCTATAATTTTCATCAGAATTAAAAAAGCAAAACAGATTTTTTGTATTCTGGAAATTATAAAGAAACATTATTTTTGTTGTTTAAAAAGAGAAATGGTAAGAAAAAGGAAGATATATAATATAAGTCTGAGAAAAGTAAGAGGGTGGGTGAAAGAAAGGAAGGAAGGAAAGAAGAAAGGAAGGAAGGAAAGAAGAAAGGAGGGAAGGGAATCTGTTCTGCTTTCTTCCATCTTAACGGATTATTTCCCATCACATTCTGCAATTTTATAGTATTAATATTTAAAATAAGAGTGACATAAATTTGGCTATTTCATATAACAAATAAAAGTGTGATGTATAACAATATATTGAAAATCCATAAGAAAAAAAAACAAAACAAAAGAAAACAAAACAAAACAAGAAAACCCCCAAAACATCAACAGTTCATCACATTTTTAAAAAAGAATGAAACATTTCTTTAAATTCTCATTATAATTTTACAGGGCCCACAATTTGAGAACTTAATGTGGTATTCTAATTCCTATTACAATAGCAATGAATTATACATGTAGCTATTTCAGGTGGCTGCTATATAGTGCCATTACTTATAATCCTGGTAGGACTATTTGTATTGCAAAAGAAATACTGTTAATCTGTTGTGCTTCATATAAAGGGAAGATATTACTGAGGAGTAAAAGCATAGTACTGATCACTGAGAAGACATACCATATTCTATGTGCTTCACTCTAGGGAAATTAGGCTCAATAGATGTCTCTTGATGCTTCTGAGATAACACTGAAGAATACAAAATATTTGGAGATCATCTGGACTAGCATTACTGCTTTTGTGTGTATATATCTCCTTTAGTGCTATTTGCATTATTTACTTCAAAACTTCTATTTAGAATATATACTCTGCCTTCTTGTCCATGAAAAGAACTCAAATTTTACAAATACATACACTGTGTAAGGTTATATGAAGATGTTTAATGATGTATTTTAATCTGCAGGTGTGTCACAAGCTATGTATTTGGAATAAATATATGAGACAGCTTCTAAAACTGCGTCTCTGGAGAAAAGCCTCACGAGAAAAGAGAAAATTTTGCTTATGAGAACACCACCTTAGCCATATTCCACCATAGTCTCCAATTTGTAAAGACCTGGAACAGCTCCATCATGTTAGGATTCATAGAATCCATGTCAGAGAAGATAATTCAATGGTATATCTCTGCAAATAGATAACAAATATGATTTTGACTAGCATTAAAATTTGAGAATCAGGTAGAAAAGGTAGAGGCAGCCTAGCAAATTGTTAGTGCAGCCGCTGCTTCGTAGCAGAGCTGGTTTCCGTGGGACATTAGGGATTGCAACTTCTTGTAATGAATGCAATGCAGTTACTTGAATATGTATTCCACTGAGAGCTGTGAAGGATTTATTTTTAAAGTAAAACTTAAAAAATATGTAACCAAAAGGATAATACTCAAAATAAATGAGATCAATCTATACCACTGTCATGGTTTAACACCAGCTGGCAACTCAGTGCCATGCAGCCACTCACTGACACCCTCCCCCTGCCCCCACCCTGGGTGGTATGTGGAGGAGAATCAAAAGAATATAAAACCCATAGGTTGAGAAAAGAAGAGTTTAATAACTAGAATAAAGTACAGTATACTACTGCTACTACTACTACTACTACTAATAATAATGAAAAGGGAAATAACAAGGAGATATAAAACTAAAAGGGGAAAGAAGAAAAATAAACAGTGATACACCACCTGCTTAGTAGCACCCATCCCACATCCAAGCAATGATCAGTCCTTTCTGGGTAACTCCTCCCAGTTTATATAGAGCATGACGTGCTGTGATATAGAATACCCTTTGGCTAGTTAGGGTCAGGCGTCCTGTCTTTGCTTCTTCCCTGCTTCTTGTGCCTCTCCTCACTGGCAGAGCATGAAAGACTGAAAAGTCCCTGTTCAGGGTAAACACTACTTAGGCGAGTAATTCTACTCTGGACAAAAAAGGATGTCCATTTTTATACAGTTTGAGATACACCAAGTTCTGAAAAGGCACCAACTCCTCTGCACCTTCACAAACCTGAAGCAATGATGGATCAGCGCTGGCCCTACATCAGCTAACCATGCTGTAACTGACACCAGGACTCCAGCCTTTCCTGATATGAAACAGATTGCAAAAGAACCACAACTTGCACCAAAGCAATGATTGCAGACAAGTTCCCAAGCTTCTTACCTGTTAAATGTCTATACTAGGACAGGTGCTATACTTCAGGTGGTCTGAGAACAGATGGTAATACTGCAGGTACATGATCAGGTTCTGACCACAGAATTCCAATTATTTGAATGTTATTTGAACAAAATAAAACAATCAAAGACTCCCAACTTTTAGCAAAGCAACTTTTTTTTTTTTTTTTTAACTAAAGAGATTAAATATATTTTGCAGTTGTTATTTTGTCCCTGGTAAGATGTTCCAGTTGTTTTAGTTAAAACTTTCCTCATTCTTTCTAATCTGAACTTGTCAGATTCCTTTCCAACCTTTTTCTATAGATTAAACTGTATCTAAAACAGAAGCGGAAGAATGGATCTGGCAAAAATTACCAATCCCTGCTAATCTGGCAGATCTCCTGTTTGCAGACACACTGGAGGAGAGGACCGCTCAGAAACTGTCTTCTGCATTGCTGTAGGAGAAACTGCAAGACTCAGCTCTGCTGCAAACTCTCAACATAAAATAAGAGCACACCCTTTTTTTTTTTTTTCATAAAGTATGCATCCAGCTAGAACAGGACTGAAGCCACAGGCCAAACTGCTTTGTACACCAAGGGGAGAGCATAAACTGCAGGCAGCATGAGAAGATGGCAACTACAATGTTTAAAGGAGCAACAATGTTTTCTTTGCATTCATCATAGCCTTTCTCCATGTTTTAAATTCCATAACTCACATGGGCTACATGTTACCCCTTTGTACTCTGTATAAAAAAAAGTTTTATATACAGAATCAACTTGAACCTGACTGAGAATGCTTTCTAATAATTTAAAATTTTTTATTGTCAAATATAGGATGAAAAATTTGTTGTTTATTCAAACCAAATGCATTTTGACCTGTTTTCCCAATCTTCTGTCCAACACATTCCTCTGTGTATTGTATTTTAGGTCCTACATCACATTTAACCCCAGATATATTTTTAGGAGGAAAATACCTACTTTGAAAAGCAAAATTCTTCTCAGCGAAACATTTTAGTTTGCTATCTAGTAAAACAGAAATGATTGGCAAACTAAAGATGGTATAATCCTGTCATCATTTACAAACTGTGCTTGCTATAGTCCATTGTATAGTTTGACTACTCTTCTATGGTTTTTAAACTGTCTGTGAGAGTAACAGTTAAGCAGAATGTTACAGAATTATAGCCTTTACGTATACTTGAAAATCCTGTCAGAACCAATATGATAGATGGCGGTCCTTGAATTCTGTATCTGCTTATTAGTCTATATTATATTGACTCCTTCCTAGTTAGCTCTTTTCATATTTCAAGGAGAAAATCAATATTTATCTTTTTTCCGTATGAAATCTAATGTAAACAAGACCTTGGAAATCATAGCTCTTCATGCCTTACATGTTTCTCAATATGTGACAACAGCAGCTAGAGAAAAGAATAGTCTCCAGAAATTTAAACTTATTTGAATAAGTAACTTAAAGGTAGTACGTTCTAGCCTATAAATTTATAACCATTAGGGGTATGTGAAGCTTACTTAGTTATCCTTGCAGATGCTAGCACAGGTGTTTTGTTTGATTTACACTTAAGCTGACTCATACACATCAAATTCCAGTTGAGCTTAAAGACTGTTTGAAACTCAGCTCTCCAAGGGCTAATGAGAACAAGTTGTTGTTTTCAGATGTAGTTTCCTAAGTTTCTGGAAAGGTCTATGTGGGAGAACGATCTAGTTTTCAAGACTGAACTATGGTATTTTATGCTACCTTGCTCTCTGTAATGAATTTGATTTTTGTATTTAATCTATGCGTGCTTAAAATTGACTCTATTCTCATTGTTTCGATAAGCCACTGAGTGGCTGAAGAAAATGTCTAGAATCTAGAATAGATGTCTAAAATCTGTTTAGATCAATTAATAGCTTCCAGGTTTTGTTCATGTCTGTTTATTTTTTCAGTCTTTCTCTGACAGAAGGAAAATTAACAGCTAGAGTGTCAAGTTGGAGAACAGCGTGCTCTTCTCCACTGAGTTTTCTTGCTTTGGGTTAAGCTCATCGCTACCATATCTGTTGTTAGTAAGGAATTCTTTCCTGCATCAACATGGCTGTTGTTTTCCTATTGGCTAGTTTGATGGTCTTTTTCCCTATAGCCTAGGAACTCATTCACTTCAATTTCCTGTTTGGAAATGTCACATTACCAGATCTTTTTTACTAAGCGACCTAGTAAGACAATTTGATATATCTGATCCCTTTTGTTCAGAAATCTGGTACAGATGCTGCACAGCAATGTTTATATTTGAATCCCACTTCAGATATTTCTTAATAAAAGTCAATGAAATTTAGTCCTCTGCAATTTTTTTTTTTTAAATATATATTTTTAATATATTTTTTTAAGCTTCAAAATACTCATTAATTTTTTTTACCTATAACACATTTGTACAAAAATGCAATTTTGTACATTTATACAAAGTAAAAAATTGTGTTTTGTAATCCCATCATTTTATTTGAAGCTTGTTTCATTATTCTTGAAGTGAGATGATTCCCCTTTCATTTTGATTTTTAAAAGATAATATTTTACATAATTTTATGAATACACACTTTTTAATCTGGGTTAAGAAAAAAAAAGGTAGTTAAAAAAAATGAGACTAGAGAAAAGTTTTGGGGTTATAGTAGAGATTATACCTATTCTGAAATACGATACCTTCAAATGCCTCAGAGACAGGTAGCTCAGAAAGAGTACAAAATGAAATGGAAAATAGTAACCGTTTGAGAGTACCAGTTGACATGGATTTTAAAATTCCCAGTTCCACAAAAAGTGTAGAAGACATTAATCACTGCTAGGTGATAGACAGAAAAATTCTTTTTAAAAGCCCAAGTCATACTCTGCAGGAACAAAGACTCAGAAAAAAAAACCAATCCAGATAAATATAGAAACTTCTTAAAAGTATATTTAAGAAAAAGATTACTAATAGGTAAGTCCCTTATCTACTATATGAGGGATTTTAGATGTGTCTTTCGAAGATCTGCTAAAGGGATTCTATATGCATCCTGGACAGTGTATTTCATACATAGGCTTTCCTTGTTCTTCAATTAAAAATGTTTTAGCTGATAGTATCTCTTATTGAGACTTCTGACAATGTTAAGAGCACACACACAAGAATTAGATTGTAGTCGTTTACCACCGTCAATCAGTAGTGGTAATCAATTTGTCAAGGACGATATTTTTTAGCATGTACTGCCCAGCATTATGCGAACATCCATCTGCACACCTTGCTAGCCGGGTTTTCACTATTTGCAACAGCCCAACTGTAAAGTCACTTGATTGTTTCTCTAGTTAGTGCATCACTTTATAAAATAAACAAATTTTGTGAATTATTGTGAATAAAGAAACATCTGAGTCTTTTTAAATTATTATTTTCTGGTTTAACAAATCTAAATAGTAATAATTCAGAGTCCGAGCAAGAGTTATGCAATATTTTATGCAAGGAATTCTTGGGATCCATCATAGTCATCATCATCATTTGGAAATATTTGAAGAAAAGTCAACTTTTTCTTCTTTCAAGGGTATGCATCATTTAGAACAATTTCCTATTTGTTGTAAAATACATTAGATTTGGTTTATGACACACCAGAATGGTGTCAAATGTCAATTTCCTGGTATGACATGCTTCTCTAGGTTTTGTTTTGCAACTTCCAACGCAGGGAACCTGCCCTTTATTAATTTATTTTTAACTTCTCTGACTGTCATTATTTTGGTGCCCTGAACAGACTTATAGTGTAAAAAATCACACGCAATCTTTTCATGTTGCAAATTAAGACAAAAACTGGTATTTCACTTCCTCAAAATAAACTTTATTTTAAAAAATTATCTATCACAACCATTACAAGTGTTGGTTCTTTATTATTTATTGATATCTGATTAAGTTGAAAGGGTGTGGCCCTTATGGTCTTATTTTGAAGTTAAATGGGTGAGAAATTCGACAATTTCATCAATTTTTATATGAAAGTTCTCTATCATTTAACTAATTCAATTTCTTTACATAGTTTATTTTAATTCTTTTTGCATCAGCATTGAAGAAATACATCAGAATTGCTGAATACCTATTGAGAACTGTGAGACTATTGCCAAGATGTGCAGAGATGCAAATAGAAAAGCAAAATCTCAGCTCTAATTGAAATTAGTCAGAGACATCAAAACTTACATAAAAGGGTTCTTCATGTACATAAACAACAAACAGAAACAGAAGTAAAATATTGACCTACTGTTAAGCCAGAGACGGGCATTAGCCACCAGCACTGAAAAGACAGATGCTCTCAGCACTTTCTTCACCTCTGTTTTTACCAACGCTGTTGAGCTTCAAGCCTCAGAAACAAAAATCCTGGTTGACATAGACACGGACCTGCTATCAGTGAAGAAATTGTTGGCATGTGAACTATTACAGGAACTTGGCCCCTACAAATTGGTGGGCCCTGGTGACCTTAGGGTGTTAAGAGAGTTGTCTGACGTCATTACAAGGCTGCTCTTCATAATCATTAAGAAGTCATGGTGATTGGGGGATGTCTTAGAAGACTCAAAGAAGGCTAATGTCACCCCTGTTTACAAGAGGTCCCTTCCAATGTGGGATTCTATAATTCTATGAAACTTTACAATTATGTTCTCACTGCCACAGATTCTATCAGGATGATACCATGTATTATTAGAGGTGTCAAATTAAATGCAAAAAAAAAAAAAATCTTCACATCTCTAAATTTGTTGTCATAAGTACATGATTTTCATCTAATGTGCCTCAAAAAAAGATCACGAGGACTTTCTGTCAGCATCTCATTCTTTTATTTTGATAATAATTTTTTAAAGCTAGTTTAGTCTCTCAGCAAGCCATTAAATCATTATGCTAAGAAATCCATTTAAGCAATCCTTTTTAATATTAATATCACAAATCTATTGTCAAAAATCTTCCTACAGCATTTTACTACATTTGATAATATTTATGTGTGTTCTGAGCTTGCATGGACAAGCAAAGCAAAAGGACAATTTGAACCCCTCTGGAAGCAGAGAGAAGATGTCAGGCTCTGATAGGAGAAAAAACCCAGCGCTGGACCCTGTTTCAGTTTGTGATCCCAAGAGTGAAATTAAGACACAAAAGAGGTCAAGTGCAATAATCGAAGTTTGTTTATTGCAAATTTCAAAAAGACAGTTATTATGAAAAAGGAAAATTATTGCAATAAAGGGAATTATTTCTAAATATTTAAATATTGGTTTTGCAATGTTTTTTGGCTGAACAATGCTGCATTTCTAATTTGAGGAGACCTATGCTTTGTCTAATGGTGGTGGCTAATCTCACATACAAAGATAAATACAGGGAATTAATATAAGATTTTTTTTCTTTTGTACAGAAAATACTATTTTTGATGAAACAGTGCAGTTTCAATTTGGATATGTTTCCAGTTCTGTTCATGCCTCTTTAAGAACTTTTAGAGTTCCTATCTTTTAGCAACACAGCAAAATTTGAATCTTATAATTGCAAGTAATCGAAAAGAAAATCTTAATGAATTTACATGTCTGTAACACTTGTGTTTTCCTTTGGGACATGAATGAAAACTGTCACTAATCTGCTAGAATCCTGAAGGAAATGTCAGCATCTGAACCAGTCTGTGGCAGCTCTGGACAACAGGAGAATTAATTTTAGCAAACACTCCACTATACTGTTGACAAATGGAAAACCGTAACAAGAAGACTGAAACATCACATTTAAGCTGTAGACTTTTTGTCAAACTGTGTGTTAACATAGCATGAGAGGCATTGTGAAGACATACCAAAACGCTGTCACAGGAAGCGCAAAGAACTTTAGGCTTCAGCGCTTGCTTCTCAAAAGGAGATGTGTAAAAGGTTACTGTCAGCTCCTGCTTCAGACTAAATAAGGAATAAGATTCAGGCTTCTCTCCCACTGCTTCGCTTAGAACACTGAATATCTGCAGGCATAAGTGCATCTTATAAGTGTAGTCAGAAGCCATGAGAATTTAAGGAGATCTTTCAAGAGCTGCTCTCATACAGGCAGCCAAACAATAACTGACTGCCAATATCTATATTTAAACTTCTTTCATTAAGTGTAAGTTGCCTCTAATAACTGCTTTTATAATAACCTTCATGTAGTTTTAATGAAGAATTTTGAAGACTCCATTGTAAGGAATTTATAAATACTTTATAAATAATATTAGTTTCTTCCCCTCTGTTTCACATCACTGTTGTGGGGAATAACATAATTTACCTGATTCTGCAGAAGATCAATTAACTGAAGACTATTTTAGTTGGGCTTTTTTAAATTCCAATACTTATTACTATGTATCTTTCTTCACACTGATTCAAACAGAACTAAGGCATTTGCAAGTGCAGCTCTCTGCACAAATAATAAGCGTTATAAGTGTAAGACTTCAATTTATTAAAATACAAGTCTATACTTACTTCATTTGATGCCCCCTTAAGCATATGCATAAATCTTATGGCAATAAAACTCATATTACAGACTATTGTTGCAGATACTACACCAGAATTTTAGTATAAGCATTATTTTCTCTCCTCTCATGTTGCCTACAGTAACAGAAATGGGACCTAGCCTATAGTGTTGGTAGCAGTATTACCATTTCTGTTTTCTGAATCTTAAAAAAAAATAATTGCATGTTTAATTATATGCCATTTAGTCCTTCTTTTCAAGAGCTTAATTTTTAGTAGTCCTTACTCAGCTAAAACCACCTCTGAAGTTAATGCATGTTTTGCAGGAAGAAAGACTGTGGGATCGAATTCCAAATGTTCTGCTCTGAAGTTTCAGGGCAAAGTACTGATCATACCGAATAATGCTTTTTCTATTCATCATAGAATCATAGAATAGTTAGGGTTTGAAAGGACCTTAAGATCATCAAGTTCCAACCCCTCTGCCGTGGGAAGGGACACCTCACTCTAAGCCATGCTACCCAAAGCTCAGTCCATCCTGGCCTTGAACACTGCCACGGATGGAGCATTCATAACTTTCATGGGCAACCCATTCCAGTGCCTCACCACCCTCACAGTAAATAATTTCACCCTCATATCCAATCTAAACTTCCCCTGTTTAAGTTTTAACCCATTTTCCCTTGTCCAGTCACTACAGTCCCTAATGAAGAGTCCTTCCCCAGCATCACTGTAAGTCCCCTTCAGATACTGGAAGGCTGCTACGAGGTCTCCACGCAGCCTTCTCTTCTCCAGGCTGAACAGACACAATTTTCTCAGCCTGTCTTCATACAGGAAGTGCTCCAGTCCCCTGATCATTCTCATGGCCCTTCTCTGGACTTGTTCCAACAGTTTCGTGTCCTGTTTATGTTGAGGACACCAGAATTGCGCATAATACTCCAAGTGAGGTCTCACAAGAGCAGAGTAGAGGAGCAGGATCACCTCCTTCGACCTGCTGGTCACAATCCTTTTGATGCAGCCCAGGATACGGTTGGCTTTCTGGGCTGTGAGCGCACACTGAAGCCGGCTCATGTTCATTTTC
>WYDI02034986.1:0-17493 GCA_009867235.2 Psittacus erithacus
TTATTATTGGTGGTAGCAGCAGTGGTTTGTGTTATACCTTAGTTACTGGACTGCTCTTATCTTAACCTGTGGGAGTTACATTCTTTCAATTCTCCTCCCCATCCCTCTGGGAGCAGGGGGAGGAAGGGGAGGGAGTGAGAGAGCGGCTGTATGGTTCTGAGTTACTTCTGGCCTTAAACCGCGACATGCTTGAACTTAAGAGTTTTTAAAACTGTGTCTAGCTTTCAGTTTGCTGATGTCCCTTTAAACCATGCACCCAGTGGTTTAAAGTTTTAACTTCTGACAAGTTATATATAGCATTATGTAGGCACCCCTGAACTTGTTTGGCCTTTATTTTGTTTATGAAGAATTCTTGATGGGGGAATTTATTCTTTAGAAATTGCTCCTCCAAGTTTTGCTAAAATCGAAGCTCTTAGGAGAACAGCCTTCTGAGTCAATAGGCCTCACACCTAGAAACAAAATCCACCTTTGGGATCTATTCAGCTTTTCTTGGTCGCAGAAGTGATGGTCTCTCATGCTACAAAACATGTTTCCCTTTGGCAGCAGACATTGTTCCTGTTTTAGAAAGTTGCTCATGGAGACTTTTCATGCCAGCCACAAGTCAAAGCATGCTTTTATTACTGAGCAAGTCCACGTGTCTGTTCCCTGAGGTCAGTGGCTGAAATTAAGAATTCCATTTTCTGGGATCAAGAACTGAGTTTTGACATATTCAAAGACAAAAGAAAGAATGGGATCACCTATTTGTGGAGGTTTATTTTCAATCCCATCCTCTTCCTCTAAATAAGCACTGCTTTGATGGTGGCCCATTTATAATTTTTTCATATGCTTGAGTGTAGACTGCCTCTGATTCCTTATGGACCTAACAGCAGGTGGCTGTGTCCTCACATCTGCAGCATTTGGCTTCACCCCTGTGCTAAGTGAATGCTGTGTGTTTCCACCGTATTCTTTAAGGATGCAGCATCAATGGAGGAAAGAGTCTGGGACCAGGTTACTGAATGCTTTGCACACATATTATGTGTCTGTCAGTGTATAGCACATATTCATATACTCAGATTCTATGAGTGTGGAAACAATTAACAATAGAACATTTTCAGTAATAAGTTTGTATCTTATGCTTAGGTTTTTCAGGGACCTTATAGTAAAGAAATGGAATGTACCTTTAAATTTCTTGTGTAACCTATTTGAGTCTCTATCAAAGCTGGATTTGGAGACAAAGATTTCCAGTGTGCCTTACCACCTTGAAGGGTAATTGCATTTCCTGTTCTTAAGTATTTATACCTTGGAAAATCACCACTCTGGATCTCACAGACATAGAATTATTTATGGCTGTTTACCTCTGAATTGTCAATCAGATTTTTTTTCTAACTTTGAAGTAAAATTCAAGTTAGTTAATTCAAAGTTAGTTTCTAACTTTGGAGTAAAATCTCTCTGTTAACTGGAACTAGTGTGTGGTTGTGTCCATTTAAATATATTGTGCTTCATATCTCACTGAACCTGTGGGGGTTTGGAGGAATTTTTGTCTCTGTTTTTGTTTTTAAAGTATTCTCTAAATTGCTTTAGGTGTGAAAAATTACTTGCTGCTTGATGTTCTTGAATTAGTTTATAAGCAGACATTTGTTGCTATTCTTGACTCATATGCTTCTAAAATGAGAAGAAACCTTAGATATCCATAATATCTTAATATGAAAGCCAAAATACTTCTTTTGCCTCTGCTTTCACCTTAAAGCCCATTCTTGAAGGAAGGAGAAAAAAAGAAAGAAAAAAAACCCCAAACAAACAAAAAAAGGTGTAAATGATCTGTTCCTTATTTAATGTCTGTTTAGCACATTGTTTGTGCCAAATATTTTTCCTTTAGATAATGTGCTGTAACATTGGAGACTACATCATCCTGTCTGCAGAGCATAGGACCAAGAGTTGTCTTTTGCTTGTGATTCTGTTGTGGTTTTGTAACTCCTTCATATTACATTCTTATTGCAAACAAACATAGAGATCTTGCCAATAGGGAAGAAAGTATCAGAACCACATGTTTCTACTAGTCTTTTAATTCATTCATTCTTCTGATTTCTACTAGCCTTTCAATTCATTCATTCTTCTGATTTCAGGTTTACCTTTTAATGCAGAGGTCATATTCTAGGTTTATACATTACAGGCAACTGTCTTCATGCAGTATAGTCTGTGCAAGGTAATCCACAGCTTTAACAAACATTTTGATCTTTCCACAAAGAAAATAGGTTTACATGTGTCAGCTCATTTCAGTGATCATCACTATGTTTATGTAGGGTTGTTAGTAACAGTACTGTGTTTATCCTTTATCCCGGTTTTCTTGGACAGGCTTCAGGAAGTCAGACAACAGTACATAACCATATAATTAAATACTATTATTCACGCATACACACTTAATTTATCCAAGACATTGTATACTGCTCCAGGATGTACCAAATTGCTTTCCAAACCTAGAGGTTAAGATCGCCAGCAGAAATGTGGAGAGGCTTCCCTGTGAGATGGGATTATCCCATTACTGCATAAGGTAGTATGTCCCAGCAGCTTTGATGTTGAGACTGAGTGGGAACCCCTTCTGGGAGTCCCTGCCATCTTCCAATCTCAGTGTCCAACTGTGTGTGTGTGCCACTCAACATCTTACAGCTCTTTCTCTCCAGCTGGTGGTGCTGACAGTCACCACTTTAAATACTTCACTCTTCAGGTTTTTTGTCTACATGGTTATATCAGGGGGATTGTTCATGTTGGCTAATACCCATAACAGGCTTGAGATTCACAGAGAAAGCAGAGAGCAGTGAGTGACATTAGCAGATAGGAAACTTGCAGAACAGGTGAGGTGGAAGAAATCCTTGAGATGTTGTTCCTAGTTCAGGTGCACTTTTAAATGTATAGTCTTGCAGTTACAGTGGCGGTCTAGTAGATGTTGAGGGCTGAGTTCTACTTGCTGCATAGCCATGATGGTAGATCGAAAGAGAGGTGACCTTAACCAGCAAGGCCAGGCTAGGAGCCATTTCAGCAACAGATGTAGTAGGCTTGCGTGTACAGGGAAGAACCCAGAACAAATTTTAGCAACACTGCAGTGCAGCTGAGATCATGGCTCCTGAGGATGCTGATCAGTTGTCTGTAACTTGTATTAAGTGTGATCAAAGCAGACTTGATTCATGAGGCTGGTGAAGAAATGAGTGCAGGAAAGAGAGGTGGTGTGGAGGTAGAAGCATGTACAGTAATTGTCAGCTGTGAACTTTTTTCTCAACTTATGGTAGTCATGGAAGTCTTTTGCAACAAAGTAATTGATCTTTCTTCTGCAGGCGGAGCCTTGTATTAGCTGTTTAATTAATTCATTTCTGTAGAGAGCTGTCAAAAATGTACATTAAAAGCTTACCCATGTTATATCTCAAATCTGAGTGGAGGCAGGTTATTCTTTGAACAAGGATTTTCTGAGCCAATGTACTATTCTTTCTTCTGTACTTTGTCACTAGATAAACAATAATTGAGTTAAAAGAATGACAACCCATGCTGTCTCTTCTTATCTTCATGCAATTTCAGGATTGCTTTTCAGTGAGCACCAGGATTCGTTTCAGAGGTGGCTCTCAAGTTTGAGCTCATGTGAAGCATCTGTCATACTAGATAAGTGCTTCCCTGGGTGGGAGATGTTGACCCCTCTTAAGTAGAGAAGATGCTTGCTAGAAACAAGAGATTTCTGTGCGTCTTAGCGTGTGGTGAGTAGTGTATACAAAAGAACATTATAGTTCCATAGTTCAGTACTGTTTCCAGGGCAGATACAAGCAGGCATGGTCTGCAAGTCTTCTGGGGCCCTGCAGGGATGGGTGTCACTCACACAAGAGGAGTTGTGTCCTATCACCTCTGCAACTTCTGTTGATGCCAGACGGAACCATGCAGCCCATGGAAGTGACTGGTCTGCAATACTTCTTTTTTTTTTCTTTTCTTCTTTAGCTTTTATTTTCCCCTCTATGCTATATTTTAGATCCCGTGACTACATCTTGATCGAAATTATGGATTGGCATCAAATTTTTGAAAGAAGTATGAGATCATTCTTTTCCTAGGACTTGGAGAGAGGAACTTAAAAAAGATGGTTTGAAAGCTGTAGGAGCTTCTTCTTTTTTTGAATACCAACTAATAAATTGTTTTGTTTTGTTTTTTTCCTTTTAAAGTGGTCAAAGAATAGCCTTGTTAAACATATTGTTAGCTTTTCCTGAATGGAAAGTTTCAAAACAAGAAATGTTTTAGTGAGGTGTGACTAGATGCACAGCCCATCACCAGTTGTAAAGTTTTTTTCTGGCAGTCATCTGTCTGCCTATTTCTAGTAACTATTGCCAAGCAGTAGGTACTGGAGGAGGTGGTTTCTTGATCGTTCAGTTTGGAACATCACCATAGTTTACCTCAGCAAGTGGCTTACATGATATTTTATGGCTTCAGGTTTTATGCGTAACAACGGTGAAACGTGTAATTAGTCCCACAGAATAAGAGTTGTTTCTTGGTTCCCCCCTCCCACACACGCAGTCCTCTTTAGTTGTGTTTACTGTAATGCAGATGGATGAAAGTACATTATTTGGGTAAAGATTGCAAGGCAGGCTCATATGCAACCAAGTGAAACATTCACTGATTTTTGCATCTTAATTTCTCTGATCTGGTTAATGTAACAGCAGTTAATCAGCTGCATTCCACATGAAATGGTTCAGCGTGCCTTCTGCTATGGCTGCTGACAAGCATCAGGTACTGCAGAGACACTGGAGTTACTCAGACATCCACAGGCAGAAACGTGGACGTGACCCCTAGAATAGGATGTTCCTATTCCCAGACACAAGGGTTGGGACACCTGCAAAAAGGGAAGCATAGCTACTGAGTACCTGTAAACTTTAAACCATAGCTGTTTTAAGTTAAGCACTTAAAAGGGAAGTGCTAGGGTACTTAGTGGAAACACTTGCAAATTAGGGCCACCAGGCACTGGCAGTGCCAATTTGTGCTTAAACTAATAAAAGGTAACCTTCTGCCCTTACAGCTGGGAATAGAACTGAACTAGTTCTTTTCCGTGATTAGTCTGAAAACCTTGGCTTATACTGCTTATATTTGGCTTATATTGCTTCAAATCACCAGGTGAAAAATCTTCATCATCATACAATGGTGAAGTTCATGAGGAAGAGGAAAGGGCGTGTTGGGGAGTACCCACTGAATAATAATAAAAAGGGAGCTACTTTGTATGTAATTTTTTAATGTGCAAAGCAGAATATAGCTATCTAAAATAAATATATGTTCATGTATTTCTAGGCAGTGGTAATAACGAGCTGATTGTCTGAACTGAAGTCAGCAGGATAAAAGCAGCACCTCCCACCCCAAAACCCTTTCCCATCAATCTGTTTGAGAATGGCTTGTTTTATCTTAATGACTCCTTTGAAGTTTGTGAGGTTGAAGGCTAGCAGGGATGACCACATCTGACTTGTAATGACGTGTATTACAGGCGTGACTAGATGCAGTGTACCCTGAACCCATAACTCGTGGTATTTTGGAAGAGGCACTTTAACCTCCACCCTTGACTTGAAGGGTGAATTTTCTGTCTTACTCAAGAGTTTGTTTCCATACCAGCCACCATCACAGTTTACAGAAACCACACCCAGCTTTATCTTTATTTTTTAATTCTGAGTTTTTCTGGCTTCAGCTCCCAGCTGCTGGTTGTTGGTGACTCTCCATTAATTAAAACAGGCTCTTTAATTGTGCTTTTAGACCTATCAGTGTGTTACAGACAAGTTGGTCATCTACTTCTTAGATAAACTTACAGATAAAATTCTTGACTCTCCCAGTAGAGTATTTCCTACAGCTTTGAAAACATCTGGTGGAGTAAAGGATGGAAAGAGGTCCTATTTGAGCCCCCTCTCCTTCTATTTGAAAGGAAAGACTGGGACACATGAGATTCAAGTGTCTTGATTACAAGGCAAGCTGTGCTGCTTTTTTCTTTTAGGGTTTTGATGGTGTTCCAGTGGTTGTGCTGCCTCATTTCTCTAGCACCTAACTTGGCAATGCTGGGCTTCAAAAGGAAAACTGATTTCTACTTGATTTCTACTTGCTATAATGCAGGGGTGAAAGGCATTGGTCCTGTCCTTAAACCCCAGTCAGATTCTCATCTGCAGTGTCACTTCAACTTCCTAAATTCTGTATTGTATTCCTGCTTTACAGGCTGAAGCCTCTATAGCTTGCAGTCACAGTCTTTGTCACTTTTGATTTGTTGAAAATAAAATGCATTTTGAGTACAGTCTTTCCCCCCTCAAATCAATTTCAGATGTTCAGCGTCTATGAAGTGGCTGTAAACCTCATAATTTTTACTACTCAGCTAAACTTTGTGTCACCTGTAAATGTAACTGGTAGGAACTTTCCTATGTTTTGAGTTTTTTTAATTCATTTCCAGATGATTATTGAAAATATTGACTAACGACTGCGTTAGCCCCAGTCTTGTGGAACCATCAGGAACATCTTAATTTGATTTTCAGTTTGACAAGGCTGACTTTACATCTGTGAGGAGTCAGGTCTTCACCATTTAACATGTTTTCTGTTGGTATTATTCGTTCCATTTTTAGATGGAAACATATGGGAAAAGAAATAAAAGGGAACGCTCCACCATATCAGACATACTAAATTGAAGGTGGGAGTTTTGGTGAGCTAAAACAGACTATGAGGGAAGTGTTCACAGAAGACACTAGGCTGGCAAAAAACAAACCCCAAAAAGCAGATGGGGTGAGCATGGCTGCAGCAAGACAGCACTTTCTCCCAGTGCATCGTGAGCTCAACTGGTTGTGAGGGACATTTCTTCTGCAAGTGTTAGTGGGGAGGATTTCAGGAGTAGTTAGCGTGCCCAGGTATTAGGGCCACCTTTTACACTATTTGTTCTTTGTGGTTTGAAGCCTGAATAAATAATGCTGTGTTGAAACATGCTTTCTAATGATTACTAGAATGAACTGATTGAGTACCGGAGCTTGCAGTTTCCGTGGGAAACTGAGCCTTTCCTATGAGCGCAGCTAGGGAGAGAGACAGCCTGTGTGACTGAGTTGTGTTGTCCCCCTCAGAGCTTCCATTCTTGCAGTGTCATGTCCATGCCATGGTGTTCTGTTCTGGTTTTACCTCTTATAATTTATAAACCTCCATTTCCTTTTGAATGTCGATACAGTAGAGAGTACAGCTATTGCTCCTAGCTCATGAGCATTTTGAACTCGCCCCAGTCCACCCAGTCTCATGCTGAGTAGGACTGGTGGCAGCTGCTTATCTCCTTAAAGTTTTCCCAATTTCAGCCTCTGTCCAGCCCTGTAGCTCTGTCTCCTAACTGCTAGGAATCTTCCCACTGCCCCCAGGTGAGTTTGGAAATATGTATTGAATGTACTAGATGCCATCTCCAGATCCAAATATTTGCTTTCAGGAGTTTTGATATCTGGGTTTAAATATTTTAGGAGCTTGATCAGTTTCAGCCCACCTGTGAAGCAGGTAGCTAATCATTACAAGAGCCCTGAAGTTCCTTGAAGACTTCTGTTTGACCTCTCCTTACCCCTAGTGCTACAGCTACTCATTTAAAGGAAGTACTTTAAAAGTGCTATGCACCAGTACCTCATTCAGCAAAACCCAGGTGTCTGGCCTCTGCCCCTCTCTGAAATGCACTCTGACAATTCATCCTCTTCCACAGAATGTCCACTCTGGTCTGCCCACAGTCCACCACCAGCAATTTGGTGTAAAGCTGTGGTGCCCCCATGCCATCTTCCGCCAAAGGCAATGTGAAGGTAACCATCTGGAGCACCAGAGGTAGAACATGGAGGTCCTTTAAGACTGGCTTCTGTCTGACTAGCTGTAGTAAGCCTAGCTGATGCACACACAAGTCTCGGTGGATTAGAGAGCGCAGGAAGGCAGGCAAAATCAACCTGGTTTTATGGCCCTACTGTTTTTCAGTTCAGTTGTTAAACCAGAAATAAGTGTAGTGTGTGAGATTCTGGTTTGTAACTAGAGTTTTTGGAGATGTTTAATACAGAGTCCTGATAACCATGTCTGCATGTCTGTTGCATTCTTTCTGGTGAGTTTTTCTTGTGCAATGTTAGGTGGGTTTTACTTGTCATGAGTTTTGAATCTGATGTTGGGGTTTTTTTGGTTTGGATTTTGTTTGGGTGTTTGGTTTTTTTTTGAGGAACTTCTGAGGAAGCTCCTACAGTTCCTCTTTATAACAAAGTTCTGGTTTGTACTTTTTTTCTTAGATTTCTCAAACGTTTGTGAAAGTGTCTTACTAGTTCCTGCATATGCAGTTTTGTTGGGGAGAACTTCTGTGCAATCCACTGTTCTGAACTCGGCTATATTTTCTGAAGCAAAAAAGCAGAACAGAGCCAAAGCTGTAGATGTGAGGGGAAATAAAACCATTTAGGAAACTTAATATGCCCTTAGTTTCTTGGCCTTTTCCTTTCATGTTCAATCATCCATTTTTCTGTAGTCTGAAGTGCTTTTTGTGGATTTGGTTTGTTGGGGTTTTTTTCTGCAATTGAGCTTTTAATGCTTTCTGGAAAACATCTTCAGGCCATATTGTTATACACCAGTCTTGGTTCGTAGGTGCATTAGTGACACCCACAATACTTGGGTAAGCTTCGTTATATTGCTTTGCAGCATTGCGAATTCACTGTTGCAGGGACAAGCATTTGAATTGGGCACAGGCAGTAGTCAAAAGTCAGCTCCTACTCACAGGTACTGTCTTTCTGCCTGTTCCACGGAAGCATGGGATGTTCTGTGGTGTTTGTGAATGCTTGGTACAGACTTTGAATACTGGTGCTAATTTAATTAAAAATAGGTACAAAATCATCACTTCTTTTTTCCACTGTGAAATTCACATAGGCTTGGAGAAATATCTGCTGGATCAAAGTCTGTTAGCTTCTTCAGTGTGTTCCTGATTGCTGAAACTCCCTCCAGCTTTGTTTGTTTGGAAAAAGTCTGGTGTATCAGTGGATCTGTGCCGTCTGCAGTATTTCAGAAGCCTGAAAGGAGCAATGCAGGCACTTGCACCAAGCATGATGATGCAGTTTCACAGACAGGAAACGCTGCTTGGTATTTAACATTTCCTCATCCTAGCTTTCCCCCATTACACTTTTGTGGTACAAATGGGTTCTTTTTTCCCTCTATCTTCTTTTTGGTGTTAGGTCTGGAAAGTGTCCACCGGGTGTTCCCAGGCAGTACCAACTGAGATGGTCACAGAAAAGAGTGTTTGGAAAAGCAGAAACTTGGAAGAGAATAAGATGAGCTAAAAATGTGAGACAAACTGTCCCTGGATGATGACCGTCCTTTCGAAGCACAAGTGCTTATCCCACTGAGGGAGTTACCTGCTGCGTGAGATGTGCTGCAGAGAAATGACCTGTTTTGCTATCATTTTACTGATCAGGGATAACTAATCTTTTTGTCCTGCATGTTTCAGTTCAGAATAGTTGGAGGGTTTTTTTCACCCAGACATCAAAGAAATTGTGATTGGCAGCTTGGAAATTTGCGTAAGATCTGAAAGGAGGATTTATAGGAAACGAGCAGATGGTCTTTTAGAGAATTACCCTAGGAGGTTGCAGTTATTTAAAAATGGGAGGAAC
The DNA here is from genome assembly GCA_009867235.2 of Psittacus erithacus. Taxonomy (NCBI): domain Eukaryota; kingdom Metazoa; phylum Chordata; class Aves; order Psittaciformes; family Psittacidae; genus Psittacus; species Psittacus erithacus. The sequence goes on from WYDI02034986.1 coordinate 9,600, forward strand.
TAAATAGGCTGTACAAAATTTGACTGTAAAATTAACTGGCCAGCTAGTAGCTAAGTACTTAATCAAAATGATTCCACTTGTCCCCTAGCATAAGCATGTAATGAAGTAATGTGTCTGTGAGCTGATGCCGCACACCGTTTCATGTTTCACCTAGTGTATGACTGAAAGATGATTTTGGTATACACAGTTCTTGCTGTGGCGAGACCACTTCCGTGTCTCTTTCTCAGTAGCAACCTGATTGTTCAGGCATGCAGGTCAATGCTACAAAATGCTGTTCGTTATAAGTGACATATAAAGCTTTTCAGCAGAATGCCTTTATTTTTTAAACTGCTCTTTTCATCCTCATAAATAATAACCAGTTAACACATTGGTTAAATTCCAATACTTGATTATTTAATCTAATATTTAATATCGGGGGCGGGGCAGGGAGGGGAAACCCCAACCAAAAAACAGGTTGCTTTTTTTTTGGGGATGCAGGACTCTAGTACTGCATTAAGTAATCAAATGTCATATGTAATTTCTGCCACATGGCTTTAGACTTCCAATATCCACGTTTGTGTATGTGTGCTTGTGTTTCTAAATAGACAGTGTGATTTTTAGAGAAAATCCCATCATTTTAGATGCTGATGTTTTAAGAAACACAAACTTTGTATGGTACGTTAAGTGAACAGATGGATTCAGAACATAATTGAGTTCATTATTCTTTAAAAAGTTAGGAAAACACTTTTTTCATTTAAATCACTAAGAAAGATCCTTTTTAGAAGGCAGATATGCTTTAATTCTCTTATGTTTTAAATTGAATACTGAATGGAGAGAGCTGTCTGAAATAATAAAAGCTTTTTAATTACTCTCACACTAATCTGTCTTCTGGTTTGCTTCTCCCAGAAACTTACTTGTAACACATGGTGTCACGGAGTAGCCCCGTTGGCCATTTGTAGGCATAGTTCTGCTGAGAGTTCAGCGGCATAACACTGGTACAGAATGTCATTAAACCAGATTTCTCTTCAACTCGCTGTGTTTGTGTAGTTCTTCATAATGGCAGCAATAAACCTATTGAATTTAGAAGCCAACCTTCACAACCTTTGACCTAACCTCCTGAAGTACTAAGTGGAAAAGGGTCAATATCCAACAGGCTATGTGAAATTCTTTACTGAGCCTAAATACATACTTCCCTGCATATAAAGCCTTGCAATGTGTGTTTATGGAAGATTTCCCCCTACCATCCAGCACTCCATTTCCATTAGCTTCAGAGGTAGAGCCTCTGGAAAGAAATAGTCTTGGAATTCAGCTCTGTCTTCCAGATATTAAAGAAAATGTCTAGAGAGTGAATTCATGGCAGTGCAGTTGCCCAGGTTGAGCTTAGACAGAAATTTTGGTTGTAAAGTGCTTGTTCACACTAGTTCTCTGTGAGAGAGTCCACAGGACTGACACAGGGAGGGAAGACTATTCTGTTGTTTAGTCAAAGCTTATCTAGTATGAAAATACTGAGATGAGTTTTGAACCCTGCTATTGATAGAGCTAATCTTGCAGCTTATTATTTACTATCTGCTGGGGTTTCTGAAATTCAGTGATGCGGAAATGAGTATAACATGCCCTGTTTCAAAACTATTAAGTGTGTTGCAGTCTAAATGATTCATTTCAGATATTTAATCTGCTGCTGTTTGTTGATAGTGTAGAATCTGAGTATGCCATATGATTATGTTTCCTTTAACAAGGTGTAGTCCCTCTGGCTTCCTTTGCAAGAACAGAACATCTCTCTATAACATAGTCCTCCTGCATCCGTCGTGTTCAGCCCAATTGCTTACCTTGTAGTTTGTGGTGTACAAGGCTGGGCTTGTGCAGGGCCCTTGCCTTCTCACTTAGGCAGCCCTGCTAATTCTGTGGAAGCTTCTTGATTCCCAGTTTTAAAATTGTAATGGAGTAGCTGAAGGAAGACATTAATACCCCATTTTTTAAATGTTAAGAAAGTTTGCCTCCTTGAGGTTTAACCAGAGGATATTGATAAGTGAAGTGTTTCCATAGCCTTTGTTATCAATCTGATAATGTGTGTGGAGCTGATTTTGTGTTGGATTTTTGCTTTTCAAAAAGTAATATTTGGTCTGTGAGGGAGAAATGGTGAGTTATGCAGAGTGCTCAGGATATGGGACCAGCAGCGGTAGATGAGACAAAAGGTCCACACAACTCAGGGTGTTGTCCTTGACCATGCATGAGAGAGCGAGTACGAGATACAAAGCATGGGCAGGGTGATCCAGGGCCCAGGGTTTGTACCATGTACTGCTGTGGTAAAACAATTTTGAATGGGGTGCAGTTATCTGAAGGTAGTGAGAAGATGGAGTTGGTCTGGGAAAAAGTGCAGTTGAAGGGAAAGGAAATCCTCTCCTCTCCCTTGTGGTGTGTACAGCATTCCTAGGGTATTCCAGGAAAAACCTGACAATAAATGCAGCTGTCTGGATAATGTAGTCTGGAGAGTCCTAAGGTTAGCATTGGAGGAGTATCACTTTTAGCAGAGGTGAAAGAGTCGTCCTTCAGAAGTAACAGCTACTCATGACTGAGCATTAGGTGACTCTAATGTGTTGAATATTCCTTTCTCTGGGAGGTCTTTCAGTTGTCTTCACATTTTATCTCTTATTTTCTGCATAAGTCACCCAACGCGGGGGTAGACAGCAGGGCCTGTCTCTGAGTTTTGATGTGACCTGAGAAATGCAGCTCCAAAGATGTCTAGAGAGTTATGTTATGCCCAAACTGAAGAGCCGTAGTTCAGGATTTAGGAAGTTGCACACACGCTACATTAAAGCCACATTTCTTTTACAGGAAGCTAACAGCATGTGAGAGCTTTTTCAGTTGTGTTTAGACAGCTATGTCACTTGGATTGTAGTACGTAGCTAATAACGAGATGCCAAATAATTTGTTATGTATCTAACAACGAAATCAAAGGAAAACAATTCTGAGAAATAGAACTGAATCTGCAAGTGGCATGTACTGACATTTGCCTATTGCAGTAATTGCACTTGCAAATAAAGTAATTGCAAGTTAGTCTTGTGTTTGTTCACTCTGTGGAAGAATATCTGAAAGGAAGTGATTTTTGTAGTTAGCTTACAAAGTTGTACTGACATAATGGAATTTGGTGTTCAAGAAGCATGTGAGTTATCTCCCATATTCTTCCACACGCTAAGTTCTCCTAAGCAATCTCTCTTCTCTGTAAACAGTCAACTGAACTTGCCAGCTACAGCAAGCAGGGCTTCCCCCCCCCCCCCCGCCTTCTTTGTGCTGTATTGTTTTCCAGACTGTCACATTCTTTCTCTGTCTTTGGTGTTCATCTTTATGCAGCTTCTCTTGCATCACAGCCCTTAAGAATAAGAAAAATAATTAGTAAGCAACTGAATTTACTAGTATTGTGTACTCCAGAGATATGGCTCTGTGCTTATCATGCTTTCTTTGATTTCCAGCTGCATGGAGTTTTATCTTCTTTTTTAAAATAAGGAAGAAAATCACCAGATCTATTGGCTTGACTAATGAATAGAGGAAAGAAAATGCGTCTGGGAGGAGCATCCTCCTTGCTTTTTGGACATTGGGAGAATTTTTATGCTTCATAGCACAAAATTGCTGGGGATTGCTTTTGGGAAGGGAGGAGAAGTGGACATCAGCTGCTGCAAGGAATAGAGCATGTTCGTAGGAGCTCTCATGCATTATTCATCACAAGATCCTTTCACTGGAATCAGCTGGAGGAAGTAGTCTAGTTTGAGCTACACTATTATTATATTTAGGGGGCTTAAACAAGCCCAGGCAAGTACAGCACCAACTCTTTCTCTTCATCTGCAGGCAAATGTAGGGCAGTCAGCAGCTCTGCTTACACAGCTCCGTCTCTTTAGTCTGGATAACAGGAGTCATGCAACCAGGGGAAGCTACACTGAGGATACACACATGCTTTCGTGCTGAAAAATGAAGCTTCAGGTAGGAGAACGTCTTGTCAGCAGACTATCTTAGCTTTATAGTTCATTGTAGGGATACTGTTAAGCCTTGCAAAATAAATGTGTACATCAGGGCAGCCTGTCTGGAGAGGCTGCTGTAGAGGCTCCTCATTAGAGTGCTCCACATAGAGTGTTATGTGAATGATCCTTTTTAGTGTGATACTTTGTTCAGTTCTAAGTGCAAAGCTGCTTTGTTGGTTTGTTTTGTGGGGTTTTTTAAGAAATAAAAAGCACCTTTCCTTCATTCACACTAACACTCTTCTGAAGGTACTGGGGATTAAAAGCAGAGAGGCAACTTGCTGGGTTTTGGAAATTTTTGAGGGTTGTTCTTATTAAGGTGGTTTTTTTAAATTGTATTGGTATTAGCACTTTTGTTGGTAGGAGGTAACCATAAGAGATTCTGTTAAAACACATCTGGCCGTGGTAAGCCTCAAGCTCCAATTGTGTCCTTTCATAGTGCCTGCATTTGAATGGCTGCAGTATTTACCACTTTTTTTTTTTTTTTTTCTGTATAAAGATGCTTGTAAATTGGGGCTTCTGTTCTCAAAAGCTCATCTGTATTTTCCAGTGTTATTAGTTGTTCTAAAAGAAATCTATATTCCTTCTCTATATAAGCTTTGTATATTTAAATCATCAGGCTCAAGCAACACTATTAGTTCAGTTTTAGACAAAGAGGGGGATTTTTCAAAACCTCATGGAACATTAACAAAGGGTCTTTGTTTTGTTTTGCGAGTGTTATTTGCTGTGTAATGTGTGGGTTTGTGCATGTGTGAGAGAGGGAGGTATACAAACACATAATCTCATTTGGCAAGAATGTTCAAATGTTACTTGCTTTGTGTGTCTGAAGTGTGTATGCTGCTTCTGGCTGCTACCTGCTCTGGTGCCTGTGTGTGTCCCGCCTGCTTGCCTGCCCTGCTTGAGGGGCTTGTTTCAGTTTGGGGAGGATTTTCTTTATTTATTTATTTAGGTGGGCTGCTAAAAACCCCCAGCTTGAAGATGGAAAAATCAGGAGTCCCTGCTGCACAACTAGGATGAAATGGTGCTTTGCAGTGCAGACAAGTTGTTTTCTTTTCAAAATGATAGTTTGAAGCCCAATCCGGGGTTTAGTAAATAAGCATTATTGGTGGAAGCAGAAATTGTCAGCTTTACATGAAATCCTCCAGGAGGAGATTAATGATCATGTGCTTTTGGTGAAGCTTAAATGTACACTGCCTGCCAGTATGTTATCTTCCAAGATGACTTGATCATCTAAATAAAATTTGCATGCACACAACAGTATGATACGTACTACCTTTTGTTTTTTCTTTTGTTAACCATTTGGGAGTGACCATATTTTGTCACACACACTATCAGCCTGTGGCTTTGGAGGAGGGGGAGCACATCAGTAGCTCTGGGAGTCGTAAATAACTTAAAAAATAAATAACCTAGATAACTTTAAAAGCTCCTTTTGGCTTCCCATGTTAAAGTTCTTGATTTTATATGCTGTACATACAGCAGGAATTGATCTGCTACTTGACTTTTACAGATGCTTCAGTATTTGTCATGAGACAGAGAGGTGACTGTCTTATACTCGTTTACAACAGATTGTGTGACCTTTCAATGCATAAGCTTGTTGTTTCATGGAAGCGCACTAGCAGGATTCTTTGTCTGATTTTATTCGACTTGTTAGGTCCCATGCATTGAGTTATTTGATTGAAGTCAGTGGATTTGAGAGATGGATCGTGTGATTTAAACTTTATTTAAAAAAAACCCACAACATTAAAGTGTATTTTACTGCTTTACTGCTCACACTTGGAGGCCCGACTGATGTTATTGAGTCATCAGGGTATAGGGAAGGAAGAGTTATTTCTGTACTTGCACTTTTAATGTACTGGGCAGATGTGTTGATAGTTTAAAATGTAGTTATGCAAAAGCATCTATGTTGTTCTTTTTCAACTATCCACATTCAGATTTTGTCTGTACTCAGCCCCCTCAGCTACCCACTCAGCTGGTTTTGGTTTTGTTTGGGTTTTGGATTGTTTGTTTGTTTAAAATAATCAAATAAGATTTAATACTATTACTGTGTCACAAAACAGCAATTATAGCCTTATTGGCACAGAGAGAAATCCAGCATGTTTACCTCCAGCCTAAACCAGTTTGGGCCCAGATAAGAGTGTCATATTTGACGTGCCATCTGAAAGTGCTCTGGCTTACACCTGTGCTTCAGAAATTCCTCAGAATCCTCATGCAGCTGAAGCATGAGGGACCTGGATGGAGTATGATGCTGTAGATCATAAAATCTCATTCTTGGGGAGAGGAGTTTTATTCTGGTGTTCACTTTTTTTTTTTTTTAATTCAGACTTTGTTGTTATTAAAAAATAAGAAACTTTCGCATGTCTGAGAATATGTAATTTCTCATCAGCTAAGAGTGAGGAAAATATTGGGACTGAACGGAACACTTCAGGCATTGCAGATTCAGGAAGGTGAGAATTTGCACTGAGCAAAAAAACAAAACAAAACAAACAACCCAAACAGCTAACAAATAAGGGGGAAAAGAGCACAAATCCAATTTCTGGTTACTTTTCTGTACATCACTGTGAAGAGCTGGAATCGAACCAGAACAGGAAACATACTCTGTGTTACTGTGGCAGGGAGCAGAACTGAGACTTATTTGATAAAACTCCTTTCCAGTTTTATCTCCTATCTCAGTGTCTCTTTGTAATGGAATATAAAGGTTCCTAATGGCAGATTCAGAAATACAATTAAAATATTCAGTATTCAGCAGCAGCAAGAAATGACACAAACGGAAACAAAGAGTATCCTTATGTTGGTATTAAAGAAGTGAATGGAAGAGGAGTTATTAATTAGTTCTGTGATATAAAGGCAGCGTCGTATTGTAACAACATTTAAATAAATGGTTGCAGCTGTAATGTCCTTGGCAAAAGTAGTAAAAACCAGGGAAGAGCAAGCATGATGGCCTCTGTAGGACCTATCAAGTAGTGGAGAAACTTTGGAGGTTTTTATTTGTCATCTGACAAGGAGTTTTAAAGGTAGGTCTGTGGTGAGAACAGATCTTGTTTGGATTTGTGGGGGCTTTATTTAAAACAAAAAAACAACTGAAGAATAAATTTAGGTTGAAAATAATTTTTTCAGTAGCGCAAAATGAAGATATTTTCACTTCATGGCCTTCTGCCACTAGTTTCTCTCCTTTAAAGCTGAATGGTGGGCACTGTTCTGGTGCCATGGTGGGGCTGTAATCAAATTGCTCATAATGACAAATGATGTAAAATTTATATTACCATGTGTTCATGTCAGTTTTGTTGCCTGCCCTAGGCCATGTAGCATTTTCTCAGTGTGCCAGCCAGCTTCTTTATGTCTTTACTGCTGTCTCTTCCCCCAAAGAACAGTGGCCCTCTGCATCCCTCTGTTGCCAGCAGTGGGAAGGGACTCTGTCTGGCTTCCTCCTGTGGAGGTGACTGGGGGAGAAACAACAATGGGGCTGCAGAAAGGAGAATACTCTAAACTTCCTTAAGGAACAAGCTGGAAATCTCTGCACTTCAGTCTGGTGGAAGAAGGCAAAGGAGATGCCATCATCTCCCTGTGCTTCAGCCCCAACACCACGATAGATTTGGTCGCTTTATCATGGGCATCAGAGCAGTTGACGTCACCTATCTGCGTTTGTGCAAAGCTTTTGACACTGTCCCACATGACATCCTTGTCTCGAAAGTGGAGAGACATCAATTTGATAGGTGGACCACTCGGTGGATAAAGAACTGGCTGGATGGCTGCACGCATAGAGTTGTGGTCAATGGCTCAATGTCCAGCTGGAGACCAGTAACGAGTGGTGTCCCTCAGGGATCGGTGTTGGGTCTGATCTTGTTCAACATCTTTGTCGGTGACATGGACAGTGGGATTGAGTGCGCCCTCAGCAAGTTTGCCAATGACAC
>WYDI02034989.1:0-24232 GCA_009867235.2 Psittacus erithacus
GCCCGGGCCCGGCGCGTCCCGCCCCGTGGGGGCGAGCGGCGGGCGGGGGCAGCGCGGTCGCCGCCGCCGCCGCCGGGGCGCAGCTGCCCGCCCGCCGCTGGGCTCCTGCCTGCTTGCGCCCGCCCAAGCCCGCACACACCAGCGCCCATACGCACTCGGCCTCCCCGTGCGCTGTACATCCAGCGCCGCCGGTGCTTCCCGCCTGCCCTCCCCGCCGGGAAGCGCGTTTCGCGCTCAGCTGCGGTTTCTCGGCGGGCGCCCAGGTGGCTGTGCCCCGCGGCGCTCCCCGCCCGGCTCGGCTCGGCTCTGCACAGCCGCCCCTGTCCCGCCTGCCCGTGTCTCTCGGGCGCGGAGCTGATGGGGGCGGGCGGGAGGATGCGCCTGAGCCGTGTCTGCTGCGTTTTCTATCAGCTGTGCGTGCTGTCCAGCGGGCTCGCCGCAGGTGAGTGCGCGCCTTCCGCGGGACGGGGCGGCCTTCGCGCTCCGCTGGCTGCCAGTGGCCAGTATCTGCCCACTGTTGGGCGCCTTAACAGCTGCTCTCGGCCCCTGCAACCGGTGGGCGATCGCATAATGCTAGCCTGTGCTCTGAGGGCGCGTTGCCATGCCCTGATCTTCATACGCAGTCCTGTCACCTCTGCAAGGGCTGTTCCTAGCGTGAGTGGGATGAACGTGTAAATGAAACTGTCTTCCGCCTCAGGCTGGTGGAAGCTGTGTGTTTATGTTTTGAAACATAATGCTGGTATGCTGGGATTCTCTGTAAATTGTGATATGGTTTGTGTAATATGCTGACATTACAAGTTAGTGATTTGAATTCAGCTTGATTATAGTGATAATCATGCAGCATGCACATCTATCTGCCACTCGTACATACACTCTCAAATGTGTGGCCATGGGGATGTGTGTGTTTGGCAGCACTTTTGAAATCATTATGAGTCTTACAGAACATGCTGAGAACATGGTTGTCATTTTCAAATTTTTTTGTTAAGGTTTTCCCTGCTAAAGTGACAATTTTTTTTAGCTGTGTGAAAAAGTTGCCACTTTGTCTAAATGATGAAGGATTTGTGCAACTCTGTTTGCATGAAGGAGGTGGTCGTGGAGAATACCCTCAGTCACTGTTACAACTTCTGCCCAGCTTGAGCTCCAGCGCTCTCGCAGTTTAGCAGGATCGTGGGGTGTCTCAGAACCTTTCAAAGGCACAAAGACTTTCCGTGCTTGGCCCATCTGCGTGCAAGGACAGGATAACAGGAGCAGGTGGAGCCCACTATGAGCTTGATGGGATGCTTGGTGGTCTGGGAACCAGGAGGCGAGCGTCATGGGGGATATAGGGTAGGTTTCTGGCAGGCTCTGGGCGCTGCTGGGTGCACCACTCATTTAAAGCATTTTCTGGGCTTCCCACAGGTCTCCATGCTTCAGAAGAAACTGAGGAGTGGGAGATTGTCTTCCCGGCGCTGTGGAGCAGGGGCCAGCAGGAGCCAGCGGGTGGCAGCGGTGGTGGTGGGGGCTGCAGCGCCAGCCCCTGTGGGAACCGCAGCAGCGCCCTCAGCGTCCCTGTCACGCTTAGCCCGGTGGCCGGCAGCTCCCGGGAGGTGCGTTCAGTCTCCTTCTCGGTGGACGGGCAGGCGCAGGCTGTGGGGGAGGCAGCAGAGGAAGAGGACGCTGAGGATGAGTATGAGTCTCAGGAGTTTTACCACTGGTCCCCTCTGCCCCAGGGTTCTGGTGCTGCCTCTCAGTTGCCACCACCACCATCCCCGCCACCACCACCTCCAGCAGAGGACGGAGATGAGGTGCTGCTGAGGATCCCGGCTTTTGCTCGGGAGCTCTACCTGCTGCTCAAGAGGGACAGCCGCTTCCTGGCCCCTGGCTTTGCTGTGGAGGAGCGGCTTGGCAGTGAGGGCAAAAGTCCATCTGGTGCTGCACAGTTGCAACCTGAGAGAGCTTGTTACTACAGTGGTGCTGTCCTCCGCTACCCAGGCTCCTTTGCCTCCTTCAGTACCTGTGGTGGACTGGTAAGATGACCTTGCATGCAGGGGTAGCACCAAGGTCTCTATCTGAGTGTCCGCTTCATCTGCTGCTTTTCACTCCCATGCCTTTCCTGAGGTCTTCTTTCATATCCTCTTGGGTCATACCTCAGTACTTACCCTTATTTTAACCATTTTGTCATTCATACTTTTATTACGCCATTTATAATTTTTCTCAAATCCTACTGCTGCCTTGGCACAATGGAGTTTCTGTGCTTTGTCTCATTTCTAGGTGTGCTTTTGTCTCTCAGTCCCACACCTTCCTTTTTTGGATCTCCTTTTTATTCTTATGCCTTCTTTCTTCAACTTTTCTAATCTCTGTCTCTAATTTTATCTTGGTCTTCAGTCTGTGCCTGTGATTGGTTACCTCCATGCTCACTCTCCTTCCTTTTCCCTGGGTCATTCTCTCTCTTCTAACCCATCTGTAACCTGTGGTTTTCCTCATTCTCATCCTGTGTTTTAAAGTTTTCTTTCTCATCTGTGTTATCTTCCTTATCTTTTACATCTCAGGTTTCACACTGTTCTTTCTTACTTCAACCAATATTTTAAGACTGCTTTCTCATCTTCATTACTCCATTTCTTTCATTCCTCTGATCCTTTTGGCCTTTTTCCTCCATCTCACAACTTCCCACATGTAGTACGAGTAGTAACTTGGATTTGGGACTCCATGCCCTTCTTTCCTTTCAGTTCCTCCATAGAAGTACACAATGAGTATGTTCTCAGCAGAAATGTTAAAACAGTCAGACCTTTTGACTGGTTATTACTTCCATGGCATACCTCCCCTACTTACAATATATTTTGCCTGTTATAATTTCTGCTGGGTCAGTCATGATTTTTACAAGATAAAGACCTGAACTGGGAACACTGACAACAGCAATGGTGATAGAGTGAGCTGCAATCCCAGGACATTTGGAAGTGGATAGAAAGAGTAGAAAGCAGCTGGGACAATGTAGAAAGCTGGCAGGATTTAAAATAAAACCAATTATTGCTACTATTAGTCTCACTTTTTGGGCTTTATATAGCATCATAAATGTGCATGCCTGCAGCACTTTACAGAATATAGAATATAAATGGTACAGTAGTGGCACTACGGATAGTTACCATCATCATGACCCTTGGGTTTTTTGGTGGCTAGATGCGTGTGAATCAGCACAATCACATGATGGATTTTTCCTTTTATTTCTTTCCGAATTTGAACATCTAACTTGTTCCATTGTTGATTCATGAAGATATGCCTGCCTGGATTTATTTGCATGATCATGAAGTGAAACCAGGTAGAATGTGGAAATTTTGACTGTCTATTCATTTGCCTGTTTGGACTTACTCAAGAGTCAAAACCCAAACTGAAAGTGGTGGAGAGGGAACATATGTGGACTGACACCAAATAAAATATTTGCCTGCACTCCTGCAAAGTGAAACCGCCAAGTTTCACACAACTCGAAGTGGTTGGCATCTAATAATTGACATTTTGTCAGATTTTCCAAAGCATGGTGGCAGAATTAATTGTGGAGAAAAGTCAGCTGAAGGTGGTTTGAAAGCAATCATATGAAGGATTTTTATGTTCAAAAAGCTTTTGACTCCTGTACTTGTTCTTGTTAGAATTTTACTTCTTTCTACATTGCGTATGGGTAAAATTAGGTTAGAGGAAATATTTGCAAAGAAATTGGGAGAGATCATTATGAAAAATGTCTGCTCAAAAGTGATGCACGTTATTGCATATCTGTAATTCCTTTGACTTGATTTATAGATTGAAATTCATTGTTTAAACAGGCCCCTGTTTCCTAGGACCCCTATTTGTAATTTATGATTCAGTTAGACTTTTTCTAGGAGTACCAGCTTACTCGCAGCCTGCTAGCTGCATGTGCCCAGATCATGTGCCCCATTCAGAAAAGGGGAACATGATCTGTAGTTGAAATATAAACTATTTTATCTATCTCAAATAAAACTGGGAACTGCTGTCGAAGTTGACTGGTGTTGTAGTGATCCTCAATTGTATAGTCTTGTTTGCAGTGTAATAGTTAAGCAGCTGTTTTTCCTGAGAGTATTACTGCGTAAGTCGCATAGTAAAAAAAAACAATAGCACAGCGCTATTATGTCAGAGTTGTCATAACAAATCTTAATTTTTTGTCGTTCTTTATTCAGTCATTGCTTGGGCTCTATTACATATGTAAGTTGCTCTATTTCCAAGTCTTGAAAAAACAGCATACATACATTGCATATTCCACGCTGTTTTGTTTCCTCTAGGCCTTGCCTTGCAAAAACAGCCAAGCAACATTTCAAATTACATTTTCTCTTTTAAGATGTAAAAATGCATTGAAACTTGAACAAGTATTTAATTATAGTTACATCAGTTACAATTTATTTTTTAATGTTAAATATGAAGAAATTTTGAAGAAAAATACAGTATGAATGTCTTTGATATACTGTCATTTCAAAGCCTGGCAGATTTGGGTTAGGATTACTAGGCTGCGAACACTTTGGAAAGCTAAAGTGGGCCGTAAGTCCCTTACTGTGCAGTTTAGATTCCACTCAGCAATTTTTCTTTAAAGTGTGGAACAGCATCTCATTTAAAAGCAAAACGTCCACCATTCCACTCCTTAAATAGTAGCCTTTTAGTGAGTCTGTATTCACCAAGGAAAGTAACTGTAGTCTGATAAACAATAGTGATTTTGCGACAGAGGAGAAAGAAGTGTAAAGGCCAATAGAAAAGGTTTGGCCATCATGTGCAGAGGAGGGTTGTACATGGCAGTACAGATGTGAGGCTGATACTGTAGGGCTAGTTTTCTGAAAAGATCTTTGATAAAAATTAAAAATGGCCTAATACTGAATTATTTTGCCATCCACATTAGGATGTTGGTGTTTGTTCTGACTTCCCAAGGCGTGGAGAGACCATGCCAGTGATCTTCAGGAAATTGCAAAAATGTCTATGTAGAGCTGCTCCTTCTATAGGCAGAAAGACAGAAGAATATTATTTCAGATGTTAGGCACTTTATCCCCTTAAAATGGGATTTAGATTCTTTTTGAATAGTTCACTGGTTGCAGCTGGCTAAAGCATGTAAGATACAGCACAATGTTAAAGCTTCCCCATATTTCTTATTTCACAGTTCTTGAGAGGTTCAGTAGGGTGTTTTTTCTTGAGCTGTTCATTAAAAGCCAGTATGCAGAGTTGATAATAATGAGGTTCATAACATACCATGTTATGAAGATATCATGTTAATCAAGTGTAAAATGAGAGCTGTAGTCCCAGATAAATACTAACCAAATTCTGACTGCCAGGATTGTCTTTGGCAACCTGTCTTGACAAATGAAGGAAATGTAACTCAGTATTTTCTAATCAAACTAAAGATTGGAGATATGCATGGGCTGTCTAAAAACTCCATCACCATGACCTTGGTGTAATGTCAAAGCTCACATCATCAATGGTGATGGCCCTATCCAAAGCCTTGGTAAAACACTTGTGGGCTCTTACATCCTTTTGCAGCTCACTGGGATTCTGTGCTGCTGCTGCAGGAAGATTAATCAGGAGAGATTTCCAAGTATTCTCCATCTGTATGCTTACTGCCTGCTGCTTGTTCATCCTTAGCAAAATGCCAGGATGTATGCAGCCCTGCTGATCCCAGTGAGACTGTTCTTCTGAAAGTGATAAATTGCAGAGCTGGAGCATTAGTTATGAAATAGTTGCTTCTGCTGCTTGCTTATCTTTTGCCATAATATTTGAAGTAAGTAAAAAAAAAAAAAAAGAATGTTAAATGTTGTTGAACAGTTTTCTTTGTAACTGGTAATATATTTAACTTACAACTGGTAGTTCTTTCAGAGCATGCTGTAGGAGAAACTTACAGCAGACTTAGAATGAAGAAATCTGGATATTGGTTCTTTATCAATGATCTGGTCTGCTGCTAGCATGGAAGTTGAAGTAGTCTCACTATGTTTCCCTAAAGAGAGCTCTAGCGAAGGCAGATGTGTGCTTTATCCCCTATTCCTTGAATTTCAGAAAGAGAGGCCTTCAGAGTTGTTTTTTCTCAGCACTGAATTACTTAGGTAGTGATCTATGGCTGTGTGGTTACAGGCAAGGCTTTTCCCAACATTTCTTTTTAACTGAAACAGTCAGCAATACATAAAGAATGCTAGGTAGAAAAAGATTTCAATGTCTTCTTATACCTAAACCAGTGGGTTATGTTTAGACTGTTAGGAAGTTCAAACAAGAACAAATGTATACACAGAGGATGGACAGGAGAATGCAGCTTCATACAGCTATGCTGTTTCTTGCAGCACTTGGTAGGTTGTCTTAACAGAACATGTGTGGAGATCTACCTAAACAGACAGCATTGCCAGCTGGGGTGATTTACTGGAGAGAAGCTTTGAAATCCATTAGACTGGTTCTGTATTTTCACTGGATCTTAAGAATTTGAAATGGCCAATAGCATACTTAGAGTTCTGTGAATCCCTTGAAGTGTCAATAGTTTTTGCAATTAAAATTGATGTGCATTTTCTCAGTGACTTGGGTCCTAACTCTTCTCCAGCCCAATACTGGGAAGATCTGCCTCTAGAGAAATGTATGATGCTTTTGTTAGGCCTCATTAAGAAGCATGTATTTAAAAATCTGATCAATACTTTATAGACAAGTAGTCACAGATTTACTCCAGCTGCTATACGTATATCTAAAGAGCACCATCCAAATCCATGTAGCATCAACAAAAGAATGGATGTCAGTGGTTCTGTGTCATGCAGAGATGTGCCAAGTATCATGGGACATTTTAAGAAATAATTCTGATGGTAGCCTCCCACTTTTTAGGAGTGTGAGAAGAAGCTGTGTGTCTTTGGCGGATGGAATGCTCCTATGATACTTCAGTAACATTTGACAAGAGCCCTTGAAGCACCTTTACAGGAAATGTGTGATCTTTTTTTTTTTATTTCTGACACAAACTGTGTTTTGAAGATTACTGCTATTGGCTAATAGTAATGAAATGACAGATGATGGATTCAGAGTATTTTAGATTTTGTTTTTTTAGGATATTTTAAATTCACGTGACCCTTAAATTCAGGGCACATAACAGAGACCCTACAAAACTAGAATTTTTTCTTTTGTACCCATATATCAAGGATAGTCTGACTTTACATGTTGTCTCAGAACAAGCAGAATGAAATTGTAAAAGAACAATAGTAATGAAATAAAAAAAGCTGCAACTTTCTGTAGTCCTAAAATTCTGCACACAGTCACTTTTGAGGGTAGGATTGACATCTTTCCTCCTAGAAAAGGATTTTAACTACAGTTTGTCAAGATTTCTGTGTGGGAAAGCTCCCAAACTATGTAGTTTTAGTTACGCTACCTAATGATTCCTGCAGTGAGAGTAGTGTCCGACATGGTGAGTGTACATGAATTTTTTGGCAGCTTGGACAGTGTTGAAGAGCTGTATTGAATTACGTTTTGGTTTGGTTGTAGAGTTCCTTTTGGTGGCACTGCAGTACTTAACCTGCTGCAACTCCTTTTCTGGTATAGGGCCGCGCTGACTGGGAATACATTGGGTGCAAATAATGAACCTAACATTTGCTTTGCAATGCATGTGCAATGTAAAACATCCCTGCTTTTGTGGGGTTCTTGGAGCCAGTGATCAGGAGCATCTCATGGGCTTCATAAATTGCTCTGGGAAGCTGTGCTGTTACAGATTGTGAGCTCCTGGTGTAAGGCTCTGAGACTTAATAGGCTTCTTGCTTCGGTCGAGCTGAAGAACAACTACCACATGACATATCCTGGACCATACAGTACCAACGTGCAAACCTGAAATGGGTTAAATACCAAGTCTCTTGCTAACTAAAAATAGTATCTCTGCAACCCTACTTCCGAGATGTTACAGTTACACATTGGTATTGAGTAACTTCCAAACCAGATGCTTTTCCGAAAGAAATTGGAGACAATTACAGCTTCTTTTGTGCTGAGGGTAAGCATTAGAAAACAGAGCTCACCAACAATTTTTCATAAAAGGTGGGGGGGAGGGCAGGAGGGAAAGATTGCAAGCAGTATTTATGGTCCATTTCATACATACAGGTTCAAGTTTGACATTACAGAAGGAGGATTATGAAATTAGATAGGATGTTACTTAAAGACTTAGAGCGAAGAACACCCTCCTTCTATACACCCAACTTCCTGGGATTCTCAAAAGAAAGAGAGGAAAAGTTCAAACAGTAAAATATGTATTTAGATCTCATCTCTTTGAAAAATAGGGCTAACACAAGACAGAAAGATTTGGGAAATCACAGGCGGGTTTTTTGGAGGCTTTTTCAGTTACCCCTTTAGAATGCTAAACTCTTTATTTCTTAGCACGGAATCTGCCTACTGTTGCATTGTGAATTTGTTAAATGAAAGAAATTTTGTGAGAGGGGCAGAGTAAAGTATGTGAATAAGGGTGATCTATAAGTATCTCTTACTGAGAGCTTGTAGGTTCACTAGGATTTGCTTTGTTGACTTTAACTTACATCTTATTTGTGTTTTAAACATCTTTAAATGGGCAGTATAAAATAGTTGGGCTAGGTAAGACATGGGTGGAAATGTTATTCCTTCTGGATTTACAGGCCAGTGGAAAGTGGGAAAGAGGAGGGCAGCCAGGCTTCTAGGGAGTCTGGTCTGCAACAGGACAAAAAAAATTGTTTACTTCTGCATGCTTAGCACTACATATCTGGCTCCAACATAGGCTTACCTGCTTTTTCATTAATCTGTCTGTAATACTAAAATCTCATCATTAACATCAAGAAAGTGACTATGGCCAGTTGGAATAACCAGCATGTATCTGCAAGCAAAGCACTATTAACAAACATTGCTTTATCCTCCCTGAGCAGCAAGTTAATTACAAACAGACTGCTGAATATGATGGTTCATTTTTTTGTGGTTTTTTTTTTTTTGGTGGTTTTTTTGACTTGTTTTTTTTGTTTTTTGTTTTTTTAATAAATAAAAGGAGTATGGAGATGGTATTCTTTTAAATGTTTGATTAGTATCATCAAGAATCATAAACCAAAGAAGATAAAGAACTAAAACCTCTGTGTTTCTATTTTCCTTCTTGAGCCCTGATGCTGCAGTGTGTTGCTATTCGTCTTTGCCTTTCTGGATGAAACAACATTGGTTGGATTTATGTTTTGTGTATCTGAGAACTCTCTCTAATTAATAAGAAGGAAAAGTCTTTCAAACATAGGAACAATAGTGTTAATGTAAAGCTGAAAGGTTTAGAAAATCAATTTAGATTTAGCCCGAGACTACTTCTGAACTATAATGATCTCTGTTTCCTTTAATATTAAACACTGTGGCATGGTATGTGAGATGTTGGGCCAGCATGCCTCAGACCATGTGGTAATGATTCCTTTCTTCTAAGAGCTATCCTATAATCATGTAATCACTCCATCCTGAGACAGGTTTGATTTGTGATTCCAGTCTTGCTTATAATAGCCTGCTGTTCTCTTAAAGTGCTTAGTTTCAGTACAAATGCTTCCTTTGCAATGTATTTCCAAGCCATAATTAGAGTTGAGAAATATGCTGTCCCAGAGTAGCTTTATTTTAAAGAACTGAGACTGTTGTGAATCACTTTAGATTGCTACCCCTTGTAATTATTAAGTATAAAATTATCCAGGTTATTTTGCAAGATACAGAAGTGAAATAGTAAATCTCACTTTTTCACCCAGAAAAAACAGGTAAGTTCATTAAGTGCAGTTTTTGCATTAACTAAATTAGTGAAGTTTTGACTCCCTCATTTGAATGGCGCCGTTTTAAAAAGAAAGGACAGAGCACAGAGACTCTCCCAGTCACATCTGTTGTGGCTAGTAAAATAGTGAAATTAGCATTTTTCCAAGTCTTGTATCCCTGACCATTCTTCTTATCTCATGATATGTGCTGATTGTTTCTTCTATACCAGGTAAACCAGAATTTTTAAAAGAAACATATATTCCCTGTATTGCAGCCCTTGTGATTTTATTTTAAAAGCACTGTTATTTGTCTTTATTTTTCAAAATATTTATTGAACCTTAAAGAATGGAGATTCATTTTGGTAGTTAATGTAGATTGTGATAGGGAGAAAAATAAGATCCATGATTTCCAAGATGTAATACCATAAGAACAGGGAATCTGGGAAATAGGGAATCAAGGCATCAGGCATGAGAGTCATTGTGAGGTTGGTGGTAGGTGAGGATATTCAAGGAGGAGCCTGTGAAAATTGATGGTCTCATAGAGATAGCATGCAAATGATGCACGCTTCTCTTTGCTGCGTGATAAAGAGATCTACCAGGACGTAAAGAGATGAGTCAAAGCCATTTGATTTGTGGGAGAATGAGATATTTGCAGAAATTCTGTAGAGTGTGTGCCTTTCCTTGGTTTATTCAGTCTTATACTAATGACTTTACGGACATGACATGAGGGTTGATTGGTTGCTCCTTGCTAAGCAGAAGCAGCGATGTAACGGAAATAGCGTGAAATATGCTGAGCATATGCATGTGCGTGTTATATTGCATGTTATATGCATGGTAGTTGGTCAAACTTTCATAAAACAATAGACCAAAATATCTACATTAGATTTAAAATCAGTTGTACGTCTGATACATTAGCAGTTACATTAGCAGTTCAGTTAACCCTTCATTGTTAACCTGTCATTGCCTGGACAATCTGGTCTTCTTGGCTATTTCTATTGCTTTTAATAATGGCATAAATAAACAAAGGAAATGAATGCATAAAATTTCTAGTGTTAGTTGTGGAAAAATGTAGTTAGATAAATAGAAAAAATTGATATTATAACAGTTGCTAATAAACATGCATCTGCATGTAAGTGAATAGAAAAATTTTTGGAAGCCTGTGCTATGTATGTTTTTCTTGGGTCTGCTGGTACTTCAGTCAGAATTACTTTCTGAAGCAGTTTTGCATCCAAAAATGTAGAAATTTGCCCAAAACTTACTTGTGAAGTGATTTAGTTCCTGTGTGATTGTCCTCCAACAATTGCATATGCCTGTTTTATGATCTTAGCTGTGCTACCTTAAGTTCTTATTAGATGTCAGAAGTTTAGCTGTGTCAAATCAGGTCAAGTTTATTTAGGTAGCAGTATGTTAAAGAAGGCACAGATACTTCTGCACATGATTCCATTAATGGGGAAAACCTTTTATGATTCAGTACAGAGTAAATATCCTGTTATGTCCTTCTGGGCTTAAAGGGAATGCCAGCTGTTAGAAGTGCCCAAGTAATTGCTACAGCTGATATAGTAATGCTATCTTTTGTGCAAAATATTAAACTATGCTTCAGATGTGCTTAAAATTCTTGGCGCACTTTTTGTCAGTGAGAACACTGATTAGCCTGGCAACTGGATTATAACTGAAAACTCAGGCGTAACTCTGCCCCAAGGCTTCTGGTATGAAGTTTTTCATGTTCCTTCTGGATATGAGAGACAGGAAAAAAAAGAAAAAAAAAAAAAGGCAAAACCAAGACAGAATAACTGATAAAAAAAGCTGAATGCCTTTTATTCTGTGTTATAGGTATGGGTGAAGGGTGCGTTTTTATTCCTGGTATATGCAGTGAGCATATAGCCAAGTTTGTAACCATATTGTCAGGACTGAACTGGTCTTGCTTAATTTGCTTTCTAAAAAGACCCTCTAAGAGTAAAACTGTCTGGATCCATGTTTCTGTTGTAAACTTTGGATTAAACTCTTCTAATTTAGGCAATTTTTAAAATCTTCTGAATTTACAAGCTTGGTGCAAGTTATGGAATGGGAAGTGGCTTAGGTGATTTTATGCCTGGATAGCAGATCCTCAATCTCTTTTGTCTCTCTGGAAAGCAAATGGTCATTAAGTAACATATGAAGACAGGATGAGAAAGTTTGGGCTGTTCAACCTGGAGAAGAGAAGGCTGCGTGGAGACCTCATAGCAGCCTTCCAGTATCTGAAGGGGGCTAGAGAATGATGGAGAGACTCTTCATCAGGGACTGTAGTGATAGGAAAAAGGGTAATGGGTTTAAACTAAACTAGGGAAAGTTCAGGTTAGATGTAAGGAAGAAGTTTTTTACTGTGAGGGTGGTGAGACACTGGAATAGACTGCTCAAAGAAGTGGTAAATGCTCCATCCTTGTCAGTGTTCAAGGCCAGGTTAGACAGAGCCTTGGGTGACATGGTTTAGTGTGAGGTGTCCCTGCCCATGGCAGGAGGGGTGGAACTAGATGATCTTAAGGTCCTTTCCAACCCAAATCATTCATATGATTCAATGATTTTATGATGCGAGGGGAGTGAGGGAGTTGAAAGTAGAAGAGAATTTATAGAATAAAATGGGTGCAGTCAGTCATACTATGTTTCCTTTTTTTTTGTTTGATCACGTTTCTCCTGTAGTAAGCTACCTAAAGGAGCACAATAAAAAAGATTTCTTTTATGACCCTTTAGTTTGTTATTGTTGTTGTTTTCTTCTAATACCAAATTATTTGCATTGGAAATGGCAGAAAATAATTCCTTTCTTACTTCATTTTGCTTGTTTCATGTGAACAAATTTGCTTAAAAGTGGCAAGTCAGACGGATGCTACTTGGCTCAAGATAGTACTATCAAAACACCATTCTGCTCACCATTTGTATTCTTACACACATAAAATCAAACTCTACTTTCATTTCTCTTTATTTCTCTTGAAGCCACCAGTTCTGGATTGATGTAATTCTACATAGAGATATAAAAAACCTAATTATAAATTTATTTTAAAAATGGACTAACTCAATTTTTTGAATTATAGTTCTGTATCCGTAAATATAATTTATTTTGCTTTCCTGAATTACTGTTTTCCACAGTTAGTAGTTCTGGCAAGGCTTAGATTTTTACAAAACTGAGTTTCATGGAGTGTTGCCTTGAATTAGTCTCTCTCTGAAGAAAACCAAAATAATGGAATCGTGGATAGATATTTCAATGAGGATTAGCAGAGATTAGATTTCTCTATGGGCAATCATGGGTGGGTTTTGGAGCTGTGCCACATCTCTCTGTAGCTACTATGAGAGCACATGAGTCTGAACAATGGTAGCTCATTCATATGCACTTATCTGAGTGTTTTACATGGATGAATCAATTTAAACTTGGATCCTTTGTATTGGTCTTTTTGGTACTCGCCTAGGTGTTTTGTTTAATGTCGGTTGCATAGACAGTAGCTGATTAATTTCCATTTAAATTTCTTGCATGGTACTCAGTGTAGAACGCCTTGTGCTCATCCTTTGTGCACTATTGCATTTTTGCCTTCATAAAGTAGAATTTCATATTCTGATGGGATTAAATCCAGGCTTGCACTGAAGAAATGGGGTTAATGCAGCTTCATTAGATAAAGGTACAGCAGATTCATTCGTATTCCAAGGGTGGTTTTTAGTCTTACCACAAGAAGTGCTGACGTTGCTCATCTTACACCAAAATGATCTAAAATAATCTTTAATTGCAAGGATTTTTTCCATAGATGATATGTTTCCATAGGTGTTTCTTTTTCTAGACCTAGTCATTTTTAGCAACGGGGCTTTCTCTTGCAGTCTTAATAATTACAGGAACTTTGTTGAATACTAAGTGATCTGAAATATCACTAAACCAGTTCAAGCATTTTTAGCTGAAGTTTTATAGAAGAAAGTTTTTAAAACCCTGTCTTACTTTAGAGGAGCTGTTATATTTATTTTGGAAAGGGGATATGGTTGAGATTGTGAATTGTTTTGGGTTTTTTAGTAGTTAATCAGTGGTGGTGTTCCATCTAATAAAGCATGTACTTGAGCAAAACCAAGTGATTGTTAACATTGTGCATCACTCAGTTATCACATGATAGTCATAATTTGCAGGCTTTGTGGCTGCTTTAAAAATGGATCTTTCTGTCAGTTCTGCTTTGAATTGAGCAAGTAAAGGGTTGTATCATGCTTGTTCAAGTCTAATTGTATCTTGGTTTTCAGTTTGATTGTGCTTCATTTTATCGGTCTGTATTAATCATCTGTGGTTGGTTGAAGATATTACTTCAGCATACTTTATGAAGAAAAATAAAATAAAGGTTTCCAGAACATTTCATAGCAGGCAACAGACAAGGAACGTTTTTATTCATTAGCCAGTTGGTGCATGCATCAGAAATGGAGTTCAGGTCATGCAACCACATACAATCTCTGTTTAATGTATGATTAACCAAGCAAAATGAAGATCTTTGTGTGACTCAAGTGTTTGCTATCTTTGAATTTTTTCCTTTAGTTTAGCAGCCTTGGTAGTTGATTAATGCTTCGTTTTGTAATGGTAGTTACTTCCTTTAGTTCATTTGGAAGCTGTGCTTGAATCATGGTCAGCTCTGATCATTGTGGTTTTGGTGAACCAAACTGCAGTCATGGCTCTTGTGAGTTGCTGTACTTTTGCTGTGCCTTCCAGCTTCTTGAAACATAGGCCTACATAAAAATAAACTAGTTCTCTAGCCCACATAAGGACAGATCAAAATACGAAACCTGAAGGCCAAAATACTGGGAGACCACTAAACAACTTTTTTAAAAGAAAAGGTTCTTGATTGTATTTGACCATTTAGAGTTGCATGTACAGAAAGTTTGTGTGTTTTCTTACTAGAATAATATATTCCTTTTTAATTAGATTTATTTCTGATTAATAATATCTTTCATACAAGTGAAGAGGAATAAGCTAGGTGGCCAGTTCATCACTTTTGCACAGATGTTACTTTCTAGTTTACTTCTCTGTACTAGCTGTAGCTCCATTTATTAATTATTGTTTTTTAAATAAATTGATTTTGTAACATCAATATATAGGCAGTCAATTTTTGTGTACACCATAAAATCACAACCTTAGTTATGCAACATAACTTTACTATCACAGCACCACCACTAATCTAAACTGATATGAAATCAGATCTGGATCTGCTTAGGGTTTAGACAGAGAGGGTAAAATACCCTGTCTTGCTTTATTGAGCTTATATGGACCAAAGCAGATTGAGAGTTCCATCAATTGCCTTCCTTTTCACATTCTCAAATTGAGAAAGTCTCTTCTGATCTTAGCTGTAATGTGGTTACCTTCTTAATGTAGTATGAGGGCTTTATGATAACTGGCTTAAACACAATGGTTTTGAAAGTGTCATAGGATGGTCTTTAGTGTTGTTATTCTAAAAAGTAGTGAGTACTTAATGTTAGATAAGGTTTCAGAGCAACAGATACCTATTTTATTAGTTCCACTTATGTAGCTGGAATAAATGGACAAACTTTAAGGCTTTCTAGCCCTTCCACAGAGCCTCTGTTTCTTCTGTAATAGAAACAAAACTACTTGAGAGATAAGGGTAATTCCAGAATATAACTAGTTTTACTAATCAATCAGTTTAACCTTCTGAAATGAAAAGTAGAAACTACTGAGTGAAGGAAGAAATTATCAGAGACCAATAATTTATTACATGGTGGATTGGCAGAATAGGTGATGGCTATTTTTGTGACATAGTCATGGATGCCATAAAATCTGTATTGTTTTAGGCACCTAAGGTTGACATACCGTATTTGTTTTCTTAAGGACTACAGAGTGTGCCTTGTGAGCAGTTACAGATATTCTGCACATTTGGTAGCTGTACATCTGATGGAAGTCTGGCTTGCCAATAGCTGTCTCTATTCTTAGTGGTATTAGTCAATCCTTGAATAGTCATTTGGAGCAAATTCATACAGTACTGTTCTATAATTTAGGTTAGTTTAGAAACTGAGTTTTTTCAGTGTGTCTTTAACCCAATGTGTCTTAAAAATATGTTTTAAGTCATATGACTGTCACATAAGTGATGTAAAATTTGACTTTCCATTTCAACAATGGCTTGTACCACTTGGATCAGAAATGCTAATTTGATTTAAAAAATTTTATAAAATAAATTCACCTCCCCTAAAAGTAGTAGGCTCTTAAACTTCCAGAGTGCTGCATAAGGAAAAGAAACTACATGCCTGTGGCAAGTCTGCATTTCTTAGTTTGTAGTTTCCAAGTATAAATCTTTAGGTGTTAATAATTTTGAATTTATGATTTTTCAGATATATTTGTGGAATACTTTTCTTGAGTGAACATTAAACTGTGTGAGTCAAAGAAAATGGAATTTTATGTACTGCAGACTCAAAGTCCAAATCATGCCTATATCTTATAGTAGCTCTTGCCTTTTCCCCATTTTCTTAAAGGATGCAGAGCCTAAACACTTGATAGATTAACAAATGTGTAGCTTTAGAGAATGTATATTCAGAATCTGGGTAGGTGCAATTTAGTAAGAAAATACATTTATTTACACAGTAATTTTAGCTGATAACAAGAAAGAAAAGAGGCATTTAGAGCGTGCTTCTGTCAAATATTTTTCATGTATGTATGTTTGCGTGCAATTATTTGTTTTGTAGATGTTGCAAATAAAAATTTAAATTGTGGTTTGTGTCAACATTTTAAAATATAGCCACTAGTTTTTAATACCTCAGGTTATTAGTATTCAGCATATAAATAGAATCATAGAATCATAGAATAGTTAGGGTTGGAAAGGACCTTAAGATCATCTAGTTCCAAGCCCCCTGCCATGGGCAGGGAAACCTCACACTAAACCATGCCAACCAAGGCTCTGTCCAACCTGAACTTGAACAAGGCCAGGGATGAAGCATTCACAACTTCTTTAGGCAACCCGTTCCAGTGCCTCACCACCCTTACAGGAAAGAACTTCTTCCTTATATCCATTCTAAAGTTCCCCAGTTTAAGTTTTAACCCGTTACCCCTTGTCCTGTCACTGCAGTCCCTAATGAAGAGTCCTCCCCCAGCATCCTTATAGGCCCCCTTCAGATACTGGAAGGCTGCTATGAGGTCTCCATGCAGCCTTCTCTTCTCCAGGCTGAACGGCCCCAACTTTCTCAGCCTGTCTTCATACGGGAGGTGTTCCAGTCCCCTGATCATCCTCGTGGCCTTCCCCTGGACTTGTTCCGACAGTTCCATGTCGTTTTTATGTTGAGGACACCAGAACTGCACACAATACTCCAAGTGAGGTCTCACAAAAGCAGAGTAGAGGGGCAAAATATACACTCTCGAAACTGAATGCTAGTTAACAATACATGAGCTTAAGTATCTTGGCCAAATTTATATTGCAACTCAGTGACAAAACAAGATTAGAATGCAAAACTTGAAAAAAAGAGACAGAAAAAGTAACTAATAGAATTGGCCTAGAATTTAGAGATCAGAACAGTACCAACTCAGTACAGCATCGCAGCCAAGTAGATGTCCCCTCCATGAGAGGTGATGATATTGATGTAGGCAGTGGCATAGATCTGTCGCAGCGTGGGAGTCATGGACAGCGCTGAGACAACCAATGTGATCAAGTGAATGCCGTTTATTCAGTGTCGCACATCTCTTTTATAGTCTCCTAAGTGCTCAGCAGTAACTTTCCACTGTTGCACTCCCTTATCATCCCAAGTTAGCCAAGCATTTGAGGATTGCAGCACATCCTGCTTTATCTTACAAACAGCCCACATTGTCTTGCCAACCGATCTTTCCCATTCATTATGCTCTTCACAGTTCCCAAGGCTTAGGCCAATTAGGCCATTAGCACCTGGTGTTTTCTTTGATATTCCCAAGGCTTGGAGCCTTGGTGTTTTCTCCCAGGTTCCCAGGGCTCCGGCCCAGCCAGGGTGATAAGGCCTGGCTCTATTTGTTAACTCTTTCCATGTTGTCTCCCACATAGATCAGCTGTTATTGCCAGGAAAAAAAAAAATAAATCCAGCAGAATAGAGTTGCAGGGATCAGTCATGCTAAAGTGAGGAAGTACTGAATGAGCTGTTATATCTTTTAGAAATTGTATACACAGAAATGTTCCATTAATCGTGAAGGATCGCAGCACCGTTGACTTTTCTAATACCTTGGAAAAAGATATTTGAGTAAATTTTCTTTGATCTGTCACTACATGCCCTGGTAGAAAGTCCCTCTCCAGATTTCTTGTAGACCCCTTTAGGTATTGGAATACAGCTGTAAGTTTTCCCTACAGCCTTCTCTTCTCCAGGCTGAACAAGCCCAACTCTGTCAGCCAACTTCGTAAGACACGTGCTCCAGACCTCTGATCTTCTTCATGGCCTCCTCTAGACTTGATATAACAGGTCCATATCCCGCTTGTGTTGGGGGCCCCAGATCTGAATGCAGTACTCCAGGTAGGGTTTCACTCTCACCAGAGCGGAGCAGAGGGACAGGATCGCCTTCCTCGACCTGCTGATCACGCTTCTTTTGATGCAGCCCAGCATCTTGGCTTTTTTGGCTGCAAGCGCTCAATGCCAGCTCATGTAGACCTTTTCATCAGCCAGCACCCCCAAGTTCTTCTCAGGCCTGAGAAGTATTGAGAGTATTTATACTCTGTAAATGGCCAATGTGCAAATAAGCCTATGCATATCTTAGAAATGCAGACTACAGTTTAGAGTTACATGCCCTAATCTTAGAAGTTTACCTCCTAATCTCAGGTTTTTATCCAAGAAATAGAAACGTGAACTTCTTATTCACAGATTGGCACTATTTGGGATGATTCGTGTGAGTAGCTTTTTGCAGAGCTGTGGAATTCTTGCAGTGAATGTAGCCTGTCACCAACTTCCTAGTTTAAGCTTAAATACCTTCTGCTAGTTTAGCCCTATTTCAGCCAAATGGGATTGGAAGAACCCGTGTCTTTGAACAAGATAGGTTGTATGTCCCCGAGAACTGAGTAACTAAAACTCAGAACTTGAAACTGTCATGAGAAGCTTGTTGGCAGTGAGTTTGGTGCATGGCTATGGAACGGAATGCTGTTGGTGAGAAGTTCTTATCACCAAGTAAATTTGCTGCATCTGCACCACTCTTCAGTAAGCAGAAAACTGAAAGGTGTAGAACCCTGTGCAGGACAGGTAAAAGGTTTTCTTTTTTAGGTCTGGCAGGAAGAGTTTTCTCTACAATGAAATGCATTTCTGGTTTTATTTGAAAAAAAAAAAAACATTCCAAGTAAAGGTTTTTTAAAAAAGTTAATGTAGCATTCGTGTTGCAAAGCTAAAAAAATAGAATGTCAGTTTGAGCAAAAGTTAATATTTCTGTTGGAACTTTATTTTGGCAATGCTGCAGTATTTGCTATCCTGGATTTTATTTTTTTTTTAAGTTATTGCTTAACTGCACATATAATTATATATACGTTCTTTCTAATGGCTCTGATTTAACTTTGAGTTGGAACTTTATAATTCAGAAAGAACAGGTGAAGTAGGATTATAGATTTCCAAAGAATTTTTATGAAAAAAGAAGAGGGGCTGAGGAATTAATCCTACCTGTACCTTGTTTTGATTCACCATATATAATATGATATGTCTTAAAAATGCAGATAAAGGTTTGACTTGATGATGTTAAAGATCTTTTCCAACCTAGTTGATTCTATGATTCTGTGATTCCATGAAAATGGTATTATTGAATGTTTTCTGGTAATATTCAGAGTGCAGTCATACTAAATTGATTTTAAAGTCAAGTGATAGTTCATGTGTTTCCACTTGGTTTTCATAAATATGAAATGTTTTGTGTATGACCATTGATAAATACACTTAAAGTATTAAAAAAAATGTTAGGAAGTTGCTACAAAATTGCTAACATGTTACCATTTTAGAGAGTGTCTGATAAAACTGCAGGTGATGTAATTTACATCCTCCAGACTAAAATGTGCCTTGAATATCAGTTTTGTAATGGCAGTTGAAGCATTAGGAAATTCTGCCTTACACAGAGGCAAGGTGTCAGCAAGTAGCTTAATGGAAGAGTCTTATGTTAAGAAATGATTTCTTGTGCTTCCCATCACCTTCAAGAAATATGGGCAGTTCCTCTGGCTGTAAGGGGAGAGGCAGACTTTGACAGGGGAGGCAAGCAATAATAAGTATTGCTGGTAAGAGTGCAGGAGGTTTCAGGGATGGAGGGTTTTTTTGAGTAGGTGTGGTTTGGTGCACATTCATAAGAAAAGAGTATGGAGTGGGATGCAAAAACTGAGATGTGCAAAGGGACTTTAGACTGCAAGATTTACATTAATGTTCTGCTTAATGGGGAAAAGATAGCTGTATCAAAGCAGCCTTTATTGGTGTCCTGGTGAATGTCTGCAAACTTGAATAAAAAGCAAAAGGTATTTCAGAGTCCTATCAGTTCCACAGTTGTGTCATATATCGTGTTGTTTCAATTGCCTTGTTTCTATGGTATCATAAATTTGTCATGGCTCCAAAGTGATATTAAGGAGGCTCTAAATCTTTTATAGATAATAAGATTACTAGTAAGTATTTGATGACATTGTATAATTTCCAAAGCTACAAATCTATTGGCTTCTTTGAGTTCTGGTCTGCCAAAGGACAGCACTGGACTTAACACTGTCTCTGAGCACCTACAGTGCAGGAATCACAAGAACAGTGATTATATGTTACTCAGTATAAAGTGGGGAAAAAAAAGGATGCTTTTAAAAATAAATGTCAAAGAAAATGGAGCCTATAAGTCATGGATAGTTAAATAACCCCTTGTCTACCCTTCAGAGTGTTAGAATCTTAATAGATCCTTTTCCATATGTTTCTTATCATTATTTATATTAATAATCTTTATGTATTTTTGAGATCTCATTCCCTGAGGTTGGAAAAAGAAAGCTAACTAGTTTTAATTTCATATTTTGTCAGTCTTTTTCATCTTGTAGAAATTTAACCCTTTCTGCATGGCAAATAAGAAGGGAAGTAATTATTCTGTTTATTTCCACTGCAGTTAAAGTTCGTGTAAACTGTAAAGCTACTGTTACCAGTTCCCTACTGGGGTTTACTGTAGGCTGTGGACATAGAAACTACATTTGCTCTTTCTTATGTTGTGTCTTGTCATCAGTTGCGCACCATCAGTAAGAGGATACTGTGCAGGCTGGACATTTGTTCTGACCCTGTCCAGTTGTGCATATATACTTAACATAGATGTGATTGCATTCTTAATATTGTCAATCATCAGTTTTAGAAGTGGTAGAGGTGGTCAGCAAGCCTGGCAAACCAGAGTGAGGACAACTTTACTGATGAAAAATTTATTTGAAAAAAAGGATGTCAAGATTTGAAAAGCGATACTGAAACAATGATGCAATTTACACATTTTTGTTTAAAGATTGCCCTGTAAAAAAAATCTCTTGAGAAATGAAAATATATCAGAGGTGGTTTCTAAACAGAAAAGGCACAAATATTAGAATTTATTTTAGGTACTTGCATTCAGTAAAGCTAACATGAAATAACCAGTAACATCTTGAGATAGATCTCAAACTAGTATTACAAAATAATTTATTGCACTCGTAGCCTTAGTAAAACGTTTTTATTGTGGAGGTAGTCAATAACTGATTGTGGTCACTTCTCAAATAGTCTACTTTGTTTAGATATCCTCCTGCACTATGAAGACAGTTTCAAAATCATAGCAAATATTAGAATATGGGCATTTTAAGCAGCAGTTGCACCAAACACAGCAATAATTTCTAATAATGTGTTTATAGAGGGTGACTTAGGCCTACAAAAGGAAATATTTTATTTCTGGCTTGGAAGCATGACATTTGGAAGTTGGAAGAAGTGCCAAACATCTTAGGGTTTGGTTGGCTATGAAGTAATGCTCAAATGGAAGTTTGAGGGGTGACAACCACAGACCCTCTGTGTGGACCTGATGCCTGTAGTTTCTTCATCATTTGGTCTTCTTTACTTCATTTTTTTTTCAACAAATAAGATTAATTTGGATTTGTGTCCTTTCGATGATCACCTTACACTTCACTCTCCACTGTCACCTTGAGAGATTCTTGCTCAGTTGACCAAATTTATGTGAATAATAGTGCCGGTTGAAATGTGTCAGAATATGCAAACCCATCTCAGTTTTGCATGCTTCACTATTCTACTTCATTCTAGCATTCATCTAATAAAAATGAAGAGATCCTTCTGTGTGTGCAGCATCAGTTTTGATAAAAGTAATCTTCATCTTAAACATCATGAGAGCAGCATCCTATAAGGAATGACTTTCCTAATGATTCAGGGTATTGTGTATCTTAAACCATACTGAAAGCAGAGAAGTTTGGAAGAGTTTAAAAGCCATGGAAAAATTGTTTCTACAGGTCTTAAATTTGGGGGCCAGTACCTGAACCTGAACACATGCTTTTAACTGAGTAGTTTCTGCATAATAGTCTGTTTTTCCTCCGTCTGGGCTATATGGTATGGCCTGTATATATGGCACTGTGCATATAAGTGCACTTACATAGAGTGTAGATCTACACAAAAAAAAAAAAAAAAAATCACGGGAAGGATTGGATTGAATGCTGTATAGGCAGCTGAAGGCAAATCAACAGACATAATACTGGCTCTCTCCCTGCCATGATTTCTAACTCTACGCAACAGCGTGGAGTGAGCAGGTAGATAGAGAAAACCTCTAGAAGTACAATGTGTGTGCTGTACAAAGACCTAAAATGCATTTAGTTGAAGACAAAAGTTGCTGGCACATATGTGTTGTTTTTTCAGCCTTCAGCAAGAAAGGTACTTGCAGATGGAAAGCTGTTGTATGTTTGAATAACATGAGCGTGTGAACTTCTTACCCTGCTACTTATGCAATTTGAAAAGTTGTTTGAGCTTTATTATAAAATTAGTAAGAGCTTGAGACTTTTTTTGTTGAGTTTAGGCTGAAGGTAGGTTCTGATGGCATTGTTAGAGTCATGATACTAAATTTAAACTGGGCTTTTAAAATCATGGAGGAAAGTCGTCTTTAGAGTGGGATGCCGGTATTCAAATTAAAGATTTTACCTCTTTAGTCAAGAATAAATCTTCAGTTCTGGAATTTTTTACAAATAGTAGAGAGTCTGAGATTACCAGAATGTGTTTCAAAACTAGTCAGTATTGAAGTAGTAAACAAGAACTGCCTTTTGCACTGTACATTGAAGAAAAGCTTTCATTTTTATCCTGCAGATGACATTAACATTTTTGTGCTGATGGATGTTATAGGTTTATTAAGCTGTGTGTACATATTCTATGTCTGATGGTGGTGCATTTTTTCTATGGCAGTATTATTACTAGCTTTGGGCAGTATGGTGGGAACCTGAAGAAGTAATGCTGTATAGTCATTCCTTGCACACTGTTTGCGTCTGCTTCAAATGCGACACAGTGGAGAGTACACTGGAGGAAAAATTTTTATTGTAATCATGGCAGCTCTATGTCCATTTATTACTAAAATCTAGATTGAGGTGACTATTAAATGCATGAAGAGGCAAAAGAGTACTGAAAAAACAGGAAAGGCATAACACAGTGGTAGTTTACTTGAGATGAGAATTAGCAAATTCTGAATCTACCTCTTGTTTAGAGGAACACACCATTATTAGGTACGCATGTGTCCATGCAAGCATGCAGCTGGTAGAAACAACCTGCAAGAAGGGCACATGTATGTAACTGTACAGATCGCCTCTGTGGGATGGCATCTTGGACTGCCCTGTGCCAGCCACAGCTGATTCCACTGGGCGCCAGCAAAGAACCGCTGCACGGCACGGCTGAGCCCCTCAGCCAAGGTAGCAATGCATCTGGAAGAAAGAAAAGGTAAAATGCTGTCCAGCAGTGTGAGGAGTGAGGAAGAAAAATTAACATAACATCCCTGCAGACCCCAAGGCCAGAGGAAGAATCGGTGCCCAGGCACTGGAGCATATCTCCTCACTGCAGGTTCCCCAGGGGTCCTCCCCCTGAAGAACCCCAGGCCAGAGCAAGTAGGACCCTGCAGGCCATGGAAAGCCTACTATCAAGTCAATTTATCCTGAAGAACTGCAGCTCATGGAAAAGAAGAAAGGTAAAGTGTGAGGAAGCAGCAGAGAAACTATTATGTGCTGACAATACCCCCCCATTCCCCACCCACTTTGTGCTGCTGGGGGTTTAGGAGACACGTGTTGTTTTCATTTGTTTTTGTTTCTCACTATTCAAATATTTTTTTAATTGGCAAGAAATTAATTTTCTGCAGGTGAAATTTTGCCCATGATGGCAATAACTGCCTGTCCCTATCTCCCTGTCCCTATCTCAACCCATGAGATTTTATTTTTAATCCTATTTTCTCTGCCTGCCCTATTGGGGAATGTGGGAAACAGCATGGAAAGAGTTAACAAAGGAAGATGAATTTCCTAGCGCATGCACAATCCAGGTGACCAATCACTATGTAAGGTGGCAGGCAAGTGGCGAGCGTGATCAGCCTGAGGGGGTATAAATATGCATTAAAACTGCGCAATAAACGAGCAAGCTCCATCACTCATATTGAG
>WYDI02034992.1:0-30328 GCA_009867235.2 Psittacus erithacus
ACAGAGCCTTGAGTGACATGGTTTAGTGTGAGGTGTCCCTGCCCATGGCAGGGGGGTTGGAACTAGATGATCTTAAGTCCTTTCTGACCATAACTATGCTATGGTTCTATGATTATATGCAACTGTCTATTTAGCAAAGCATTTATGGAATTCCCATTAATAATCAACCTAATGATGCACTTCTCCCAGATGTTATATAAATGGCTCGAAGAAACCAAGCATCATTCATTCTAAAAGCTTATACATTCAGTTGTAATGACAAAGAATACAGTTTCTCTATATAAATACTAGTAAAGGTGTAAGCCACCAAGAAAATAAAACTACATTTAACTAAAGGATAATGCTGGCACAAGTGTAAATGAATCTGCCCTTGAATATTTTTAGCCTGGAAATTAGAAGGAAGCCCCTAACCATGAGATTAATCAATTTCTAAAGCAAGCTACCAGTTTGCTCCACTGGGAGCTTGATGAGTCCAAATCTAATATGCTTTGAGGCTAATCACAACTTATTTGTGATCATGAAGGGTTCTGATTTCTTACCAGTATCCTGTATTTTGTCAGCAAACATGCCATTTTTAGTTATCCCACTGAGGGGAAAGAGTTTATTTTTTTTTGGGGGGAATGATGATGACAGAACATTTAGAAGAAGGAATTAACATGTTAATGACTAATGAAGAGTAAAGTTTAAAGTGGTCTTCATCACTAAAGTTTATTTAACTTAGTTCAGCAAACTTGACTTCAGTATCTAATAATATTTATCACTTCAAATAAAAATGAAAATTCCTCTGTTAACCTCAAATAATCATAGCTTCCAACATGGAACCTACAGAATAGTATGCACTTCAGTTCGTTGTTCGTCTAGAAACCAAGATGATTCTTCTTAAGTACTGCTTGGATTTATCAATTGCTTTTAACCCTGTTTTGCAGCAGTCTACTGCAGAGGCTAAGGTCAGGCAGCTTTCCACTTTCTAAATTCTTTAATGTTGTTATTTAAATGGCAATTTTGGATACGTCAGCCAGCAAGGATACTCTATTAGTAGCACACAATATAATCCTAGAGACTAAAATGTGTTCACTGTTTCCCTGTTTCATGTGAATTTCTGTTTTATAGGTCAGGTGATTGCTGATAGAATTACAGTGCTTCTGAGAATTTCTCTGCAATAGCCTCTGTGTTTTCCTGCATTCTCCACTTCTCTTATCCTCATTTCCCATGTACACTAAGGCACCAGCTAAAGGCCGTGCATCAGATCCAGGCCTCTTTATGTCCCATTATACGTGAAGATAAAGAAGATAAGGTGGCTTAATCTAGTATGCTGAATGTAATTAAGAAAAAATAAACCACACAAAATAAGGTTTTGTATGTCGGAAAAAAGTTTACCTTTTTATTTCTATTAAACTTCCAACTTACACTTCCACATTATTGCTTTGTTTCATGTGTGATGTCTTGTCAAACAGTATCTGTGACTGATAAGCAGCTAAAAATCTGGCTCTCTTATTCCCCTCTTGGATAACGTTTAAAGTTAACAGAACAGTCTGAGGTTATCTGGGAATCACTACCTGGTTTTGAGAAGCTGTGACATTTGAATACCAGAAAACTGCTTTCCCATTTTACCTGCAAGACTTCTTCTTTTCCATAGAGTGCCTCATCAACAAGCACACATATCACACAGTGATCTTACCAAAATGCTGGTGCCCAGGCCTGCAACATCTTTATCTTTCTTTCATTTGAACTTCCTGTTTTGTTTACCTGCACACTGCTTATTTCTTTTATACATCAAAATCTTGCATCTGTTGCAACAGTACCCTCCAGACAGAGCTGAAGATTTTGTCACAAAATGAAAACCAATGAGCCAAACAATAAAGATTTATCTCCTTAAGGTGCTAGAAGAAAGGAAACATCTGAATTTAAAAGCGATGCTTTTTATTAGCTACTAGCCAGGATCAGATGAAAATCTCAAGGGCTCCTCATACTCTCTTGCTATGTCCAGCTCTCACAGTAAAACCACAAAGTTTGTCACAGCCAACACTGTGGACATCAGCAACTCCAAATGACGGTACAGAGCCTGCTTTTGAAATTGGACAGACATAGTCAGCAGACGGTTTCCTCCTGAGAATGAACTTTATCCTATAGCAGAGTTACTAACAGACTGGAGTTAAGAGTAGGCCAGACACTCTCATCATCAAGGCAGTACCAGCAACATACCTAGTCGTTTCCCAGTAAGACAAAAGCTATGAATAACTTGTATTTTCAATAGTATTATGCATATTTACAGTACCTTTCTTTAATATGCGTAATTACTAGGTTGCCTATTTAGCTAATAATTAATGCACGCAGCCAGTATCACAAAATTGCTCTATAGTGATGAAGAGCCACTTCCAACCAAAGACTTTTAATGACAAACATGTCTACCACACTGTGAAAACATGTTCCTGCTGAGAACTGAAAATCCATAACTGAGTTTTAATGACATTCTATGATTTCCAGCACGCAATATTAATGATAGAATTATCTATCAAGAGTAAATGATTCTATTTCAATATAATTTTATAACACAAATGCCACAAATATAATTGTTTGCAAACTCAGATTTATAATAAATAAGGGGAAGTAGATAAAAAAGGAAAAGTTTGAAATATCAATGTAAGAAATATGAAAGAACTGAGAACTCATGAAATACTACAAATTAAAACAATCAGATA
Organism: Psittacus erithacus; assembly: GCA_009867235.2. Classification (NCBI taxonomy): domain Eukaryota; kingdom Metazoa; phylum Chordata; class Aves; order Psittaciformes; family Psittacidae; genus Psittacus; species Psittacus erithacus. The sequence continues at coordinate 2,700 of WYDI02034992.1, forward strand.
CTAATAATTTAGACGCACCATATTCTGATAAAGAAGAAAGTACTGCTGTACTTACATCTTTTTTACTTATGATTGTAAGTACATAGCTACATGGATATTTATTATACTTGTACAGTCCTGTTTTTGCTTTTAATATGCCCTCCCCAGTCTCCTCAGGGATAAAACCTGGACAAAAGAAACTCTCCAATTTTTGCTAGATGACGACAGCAGTAATACATTGTGACTGAGAGCTGCATGCAGTTTGAGGCAGTGAGAAATGAGATTTTTAGTGAAATTCTAGCTCACTGAAGTCAGTGGGAGCTTTACCATTAGTTTCAGGGAAAGCAGAATGTTGCCCTTTGATTAAATTATTAGCATTATTTTCTACAGTATGTTCTTTGTCCGTTAACATACTTCTAATATTGTAGGCGCTTTATATTTCATAACTTTATCTAGTATCACATGGTAGAAGTATTTGTTTTGACTACTGCCTCTACAATTTGATACATACCCTGTAAAACAGCTCTAGTTTTAACTGCAACACTTATTCAGTACATAGCTGTCAACAGCAATACTACCCAGCAGCCTTAGAATAAAATACATACCTGAAGGAAAATCCTTCCAATTCCACTCAACAGCTGAGGCTCTTGCTGTGGGTAATATTTGATAATGGTGCGATATGCATCTACAGCAAGCACATAGTCCTAAGGAGTGAAAAAAACATGATCAGGTATTTAAGCTCAGCATTCTTCAGCCTTTATGTCTCCTTTTTAAAGGCATATTCAAACGGAATTAAAGTAATTGCAACTTGTCAGTGGAACAGAATTTCTACTTATCATTGCAGGCAGCAGGAGCTGACTATATTGGTCATTTCTCAGTTACACTAGAACTGCAAACACAGGGGATCTTCCTCTTTTTTCCCTCCAACTGGATAATATTCTTTTTGTAGCTAAATGCCAAGAATAAAAAATCTGAACATTTACTCTCCATCTTAGATTATGATTTAGGATGAAAGTCAAAAGCCTTCTGTGTGACCAGGGTCTTATGTTTCAAATATAGGTACAATTTACATGGTTTAACAAACTATGTTCCAGAGCTTTGGGAACTCCTTGTCCACATGCTCTTAACTTCTGAAAAATATAATGTGACAGAAGCTGCAACTCACGCACATTTTCAGACAACAAAAAAGCACTATTGCCAGGGGAAATGGGACCTTTTCTATTCTTTCACCCAAGCCCTCTTCCCTTCTGCCATATAGAGTAAAAGGAAAAGGAGTAGGTAATCTAAATAGAAAACTGATTTGGGCTAAAACTAAGTGAGGAGTGGGCTGGTTCTGAACTCCAGAAAGCCTTGTAAGTGACCCTCCTCCTGCTGATACCTGCATAAAGACCATAAATGCCTCCTTCATAAATACCTGCATAAAGCTGCCACTTGCTGGCAAGTGGCAGTACTGAGATCTGCCCACTCAAGGTGCAGTGCAACAGCATCCTCCAGATAATGAGAAGTAACAAAAGATTAAACAAAATCATGGTCCCATTTCCCGTATCAAAGAAATGTCCATGAGACTGGATATTGCAGTGCAGCTCTTTCATGGTTAAATCACAGTAATTCAATGATCTGGGCAGTAAATTACTCTAAGAGCTCAGATACATGGTCTTTGGCAGGCATACACAAAAAACTGCACTGTACTAATTTGGTGCTTCCTGACAGTCCTGCCCTTCAGCTTAATACAAGAATTTGTGGTGGGTGTCAGGAAGCAAAAGACAACAAAGAATAATTTTTCATAACTGCACAGACATCTTGGGGTACTCTCTACCCTACTATTTTTCTTGGTCAAATTACAGTGCCCATATAACTTGTCCCTAATGTGATTACAGCTACTGGTAAAGGTCCTTTTTCTTCATCTCACACTTAGTCTTAGGAGGTGTAATTAATTTCTTTTCCTGAGGTTGCACCTAAAAAGGCTGAACCCTATTTCAGCAGGGCCTGTTGCAATAGAAAAAGGGGTAATGGTTTTGAACTAAAAGAGGGCAGACAGACTAGATATAAAGAAGAAACTTTCTACAGTGACAGTGGTGAAACACTGGCACAGATTGCCCAGAGAGGTGGCATGTGGCCCACCTCTGGCAACATTCAAGGCCAAGCTTAGATGCAGTTCTGAGCAACCTGATCTAGTTGAAGGTGTCCCTGCTCATTGCAGGTGGGTTGGACTAGATGACCTTTGAAGGTCCTTTCCAACCCAAACCATTCTATGACTACTTGACCCACGCACCAGGGTCAACACACTAATGGTTTTATACACACAAAAAATCAAGGGAAGTCTTTGGAGTCTAATCTGTAGATGAGAGAAATTACATGTCCTATACCACTACAGGCTGACTTAAACAGTCCATGTATTCTCAGGGGCCTTTACTTGCAAACATGTGTATTGTATGTTAACAGTTAACATTTTATCCCAATTCCAGTGTGCCATCCATGTTTGTGATTATTATCGTTAATGGAAAAAGTTCAGAGCAAAGACAAGAGGATATATATATGCAAAAAGAAAAATTATTTAAATACTGATTTATTTAGCATCCAGAACTCAAATGGGATGAATTTTGTTAACAAAATTTTTCAGAAATTTATGATTTATGAAAAGCTCAATTTTTACCGTAACAGCTCTCACTAAAGGACTTCATTGATTATGGAGTCCCACATGTCAGGTAGGCATAAAAAACTTGGAATAGGGATCCTCTGATCTGGCTCCTTAAAGGAGCCATGCTTGTATTAGCTATTAATATCTGTAAGAGTATCATTAATAAAATCTGACTGTCTACTACTGAATTTTATCCCTTCCTATTATATAAAATTCTAGCTTTTATGCTCAATGTCTTCCATTCCATGGTCTAAAGCTGCCCCTTACCCAATGCTCAGTCTCCTGCACACTTTGAGGCTTAGACTACACAACAAGAGGGGTGGGGACTTTACAATCACACCCCCAAACTGATGTAGAACAAATCCCAGGAGATCATGCAGTTAAGCTGATAGAAAAGCGCTTTTGTCAACTTACAGTTTAGCATGAATTGACTGCAGAAAAGTCTCGGCCAGATGCAGCTGCACAAGTGAGCGCTGTCTGCACAATTACACCATCACAGGCTCTCTAAGGTAGGCAGTAGCCAGCCGCGGCGGGAACAAGCACCCCAGTAATGTCTTAGGAGGCTCATGCTGTGGCAGCTTCATGGACTTGGCCTAGTTAGGCAAAGAAACCCTCTTCCCCTTTTGCATTCCCTGTCAAGTGATCGTACATCACCATGCATTGTAACTAGGAGTACAAGAACATTTACACCTCCTAAAATGTTAGAGGTGAAGCATTAAGAGTCTATGCACTGTGTATAGCGTGGACACAGCATCCTGTTTCCATATGACAGCACATAGTATCTGTGCTTATCTGCCTCATGCCTTGCAGTACCTATTACAGAAATGGGACTCATTTGTTCCACGATATGACAAGAGACTAAGTTACGTCTGTCCAAAGCAACCCCTAAGCACAGGCAAGGATGCCTCAGCATGAAACTGTAAAACATTATCACAATATCCAGGCTCACTTCTAAATACAACCTCATTTTGTAGTTACTCCAGGATCCCATGGTGAGTTTTATATGGATTTCCTCCTCCACTCCACTATTATGGAAGCTACAGTATTTCTAGAGTATCCTACATGTCATACAGAATGAAACTATTCCATGGTAAGTTACAAAAACATCTTATCTGAAAGTTCCTTCTGAAGGAGCATATTGTAAAGTACATGAGATTTGGTCTCATTTACTAAAGACTGTTTTAATTTTCATCTTTGCTAACGTGACAAATTGTCTGAGAGAATGATAAACAGGTGCCCTCACAGAGGGGCAAAGTCTTCGTTGATAAAAGTTGTGGTTGTGGGGAGTAAGACATTAAAAACTGCCAATAAAGAACCCAGTGACAACAGTTTGTGATCTGAAGACTTAAAAGGTGGGGCTGATGCATTGTCATAGTCTTTCATTTTCAAAGATTATGAGCCTTCAGATTTTCCACACCTTCATGCAAAAATGACTGAAGTTACACAATTCAGTATATGAATGAGAGTTGGCCTCTTTGTTATACAATTGTTTTATAATTCAGTATCTGTATTATTATGAAATTTCAAGGTAATATTAAATATGCTCATCCAAAGTACTTCTAGTAAGCCACTGGATCTACTTGCACAAAAATGGCAAGTGGGGGTTTTTCATTTAATGCACTGCAGTACAACTGCACTTTCCTTTGTGCATTATACATTTTCATGTATCATTCACTACCACCTTAAGTACCTACAATATTAACTGTGAGATATTTAGATATAAGCATAAATGACCATCAAGTGCAAATGCTGAGAGTAGGTTCAATAAACCCAAGACTAAAAAATCAGCTTTATTTATACAAAGTGCAGAGTTCATAGATATTTATTTTTTTGGAAGAGAGGACAGGGATAACTTATCCAACATCTATATCTAGTGCACTTTTGGAAGGGTTATGAAAGCAAAGATTCACAATGTTATGAATCCAAAGAGCAGTACTGCAGCACAGCTAGGCAAAAGACATGATGATTCATGCAGTCTTTCTCCATTAAATCACAGCAGTTCTTCGTCATCCCTTGCATCACTAATGCAAGCTGTTACCTCCTTCTTTGTAGAGTTTTAATTGTGTTAGACCTAAATTAAAATAAATTCTAATGCTTTTGTTTTCATGAAAGGCAAGTTCTGAAAAAGTTAAGAAAACAATGAAAAGAGATGCAAAATTTGCCTTTAATTAAGGTTAATTTAATTAAGGTTAATTGGTTACCTCCAAAACAGTATACCCCTCCTCTCATTAATTTAATGAGATATTTAGCTATGGAGCTAATGAGGCCATATTTAAAAGACAAAAATCACTGTGCTACATATACAGAATTCCTTGAGTCAGATAAGTAATACAGAAGAGATATAACAGGAAATAAACCTAATTAGACTTGAGGATGACTGAATTAGATTTAAACAGTTATAGGCCCAACAGCTAATCAAAATATTTGGGTTTTATTTTTATTTTCAAGAGTCAACCGTAACAAGATTGCTCCCTATTAAATACTCCTGAAGTTTTCTGGGGGAAGAAAGAGGTTAGCAAAAGTAACATAATAAGTTTTTCTTTTTTATAATGATGTCACATAGTTTTACTTTAATAATTATTATTAATCTACTAATAGCACAAGCTATTCCATTCAACTAATATTATATGGGGTTCAAATATGACCACATTGCAATATTGCAAAAGTTCACTAGATGGCAATAGATGGCGCTGACTTGCAGAATGAAATCTGTGGTGGTTTATTTTTCTTCTTCCTAAATTACATACACTTGAAATACTTGAATAAAAACAAATGCAGTTTTTAAAGTATATTACACAATTGACAAAAAAAGTGGAACTGGTCAATTAATATAATTGTTCATTGGAGAATTAGCAGAAATGTGTCTAAAAACTACCTGAAGAAACAGTTTTACACTGAGTACTCTAGAAGGTAGAGATGATTACGGCATTGCTGCATGTTAGAATGGTCTTAAAAGTATTAAATTTATAAACAACCCATATAATTATCTCACAAAGGATCTGTCACATAAGTGGAAAAAGTAACTTCATGTACTACTCTGATTTTAACTGCAACATGACTACGTCTCCTGATTTCAGCTCTAACAGTTATTTTTTCCTCTTTCTTATGAGCTGATGCAGTACTGTGTTTTTGACTTTAGTCTGCGAACAATGCTGATAGCACACCGATATTCTAATTGTTGCTAAGTAATGTTTACCCCAATCAAGGACTTTTCAGTCTCTCATACTCTGCCAGCGAGGAGGGACACAAGAAGCCAGGAGGAAGCAGAGCCAGGACACCTGACTCAAACTAGCCAAAGGGGTATTCCATACTACAGCATGTCATGCCCAGTATATAAACTGGGGGGAGTCACCCAGAAGGGCAGATCACTGCCCAGGTCGGGCTGGGTATCAGTCAGCAGGTGGTGACAGGTTGTATTTTGCAACATTTGTGTTTACTGTTTTTTTCCCTTTCCCCTTCTAATTTTATATTCTCTCCCCTTGTTATTTCCCCTGCCATTATTATTATTAGTTTTAGATAATACTTTAGTTATTGGATTATTCTTAATCCGTTGGGTCTACATTCTTTTGATTCTCCTCCTCATCCTGCCCAGAGAGGGGTGGAAGTCAGAGGGGGTGAGAGAGCTGCTGCACGGTTCTGAGTTACTGGCTGGGCTTAAATCACAACACAATGTTTGGAAAATCTTTCTTAAAAACTGTACTACTCCATATACGGATATTTCTGAAAACTGAGACATTTGCAACTACTGCCAATGCACTGAAATACAAATTTCAGAAGGAAGTAATTATGGTTTAATATGTGGTTGTGGGTCACCTGGAAGTTACTGTATAACCATAAATCTTTTAAGTTAAAGATGCTTGATAGGCCTTAAATACAACCGGCCATAAGAAGTACCTGAGCTGCAGTATTTCTGGAGTATCATTTCCAAAATGGTGATAATCAGTATTCACAAATATTATTCCATGACTAGAAGAAAATACCACTAACGGGACCAAACCAGAAAAAAAAGAGAACTATGCGTGCATGTGGATTTGTGTGTACACAAGAAGAAAAACACTGGAAGTGTTAAAAACAATTCACAGCCAAAAGTAAAGTGAAATTCTTGAGAAAAAAAAAAAAAATATTACCAGCATTTTCTTATTTCTATCTTCTACTTTGTCTGGGATGGAAACTCCTGCTTTTCTGCACTTGGGTTTTTGAAAAACAAAGTTCCTTAAAAACCCCCTATGTCAAGTACCTACTTCAAAACACAAATATTGACTAGTTCTTAAAAAAATAACTCCTGCTTTAATGGACAATTATTTCTATTCCAGACAGAAATGTCCTCATCACAGTATCATTATAAATACCTATTTCTGTTTTCTCATAAAAAAGGTATTCCATTTCATGCCAAGCAATATTCGGGTAACTGGATCTCTTCTAAACAATGCATGCTTTTTGAGGTATTGTGTTATTAAGAATGGAGCCACATTTGGGAAAAAGCTCAGTAAACATCAGAGGGTTGGGTCTGGCATGACCTTGGGCAACCAAAGATCAGGGGGCAAGGACTGCAAATCTTGGCCTGTGAAGATTATACTGCTGGCAGCTTTTCTCTGAGACTGTTGCTGCTAATTTATTTGTGAAATACAGTTAAGCTAACAGCAGTTTACTGCAAGAATGGTGGTCTCCCTGTTTCCCTGACCATGAGGTGAATAGCAGCTGTTTTATTTCTGCTTTCTGAATACAAGTAGAAGCTAAGAGTGTTGCACCAAATGCAGTAGGATTGGTTGAAAAAGTAAGAAGGTATCAAGGGAAAAAAACACAATAGTGGAAGCTAGTTACTTTTGCTTTTATTCCTTTCTCCTCTGCCCCTACCCTCCTGTGAGGTTTTAAACTCGAAAGAAGGTACCTTACAATTGAGATAGGTTGACAAGGGAGGATGCATTTAGATATTCTGGATCTTCATCATATACAAAGGCTACAGTATTATTAATCCTCAAAACAGAGCAACATTCCTAGTGCACAGTTTGAAAAAGACGCAGCACATAATTGCTTTTAATTACAGCATTTAGTTAAGTGTTTGAAAAATCCAATTTAAAAATGCAAATTCTGTATTGTTATTGCATGTTCTCCAGGATGATTTGGGGAGAAGTAAGTACTGATACGTTCCCAAAGAACATTCTTGCAAATAGTTATCTATTAAATAAGACATTATTAAGCCTAATTAATTCTTCACTAAGCAAAACCTTCGCACACGGTCAGGTAGTCTTCCTTTACCAATGCACCAGTAATTCTCTTGCAGTTTCTCTGACAATCCATTCTGGAATATACGGTACCTCTGCAGTTGCTGCCACCCACGTACCTTCATCATTAGCAGACAGTTTGCCATGGAGTACATCACCCGGCCCAGACGTGACCTCCACAGCTGAACAGAGGCTGCAAAATAAGAGCAGCTTGTGAATTTGCACAAATAAATTAGAGGTTCTTTCTTGCCATCAATTATTGGTGCTGTGAATTATGATTTCGAAAGATCCCCCTCGTTAACACCTGGGTTTTTGCCTAGAATTTGTAATTCTTGGTCACCCTGCACCATCAGATAGAAAATTCTTCACCTCTCCGAAGAAACTGCTCAAGCAGCTCTGGGTACCATACACAATGCAACAACGCAGAACAATAGACAGCTCAGCTTTGAGCTCAGGCCAAATATTAAACACCAAAGGAAGCCACACATTTTCCAATATCAGAACAAAAAGTGCATGAAAAGATTCAAGTGATAATGAGCATCAGTTTAAAAACATGTAATCTATGGCATTAAATGTGATAAAAATAAAAAATCAAACACAGCTAAAATGCCATTTCAAAGCCAAACCATGCAGAGTGAGAACTGTCTGAGTCTGGGACTGTTTGTGCTTGCCTCTGGCTTAGAGAAATGCTGGAAAAAATCTGCCAAGCCTGTCTGCTTTCCCCACGCTCCTGGAGCTTGCAGGCATTATAAGCTGCAGCAGCAGATTTCCCTCTCTTGCTTTGCAGACAGGCTCCTAGGGTTGGAAGAAAATGGTTCACACAGACGCTTATTTTCTCTTACGTTACAGTACCATAGATCAATGCCAGAAATACTCCTCTAATCCTCAAAAATAAACATTAGGGTTATTAATTTAGCTCATTTGGAAAATGAATGTATCTCAGTCAATCAGTTGTCAAGGTCACTGTAATGATTTGAAAGGAGGGGGGGAAGGGAGAAGAGACTATTTCAATGAGATTGTGATAACTGAGACTACTCATTTGTATCAATAATGTAGACTCTGCTGAAAGCATGGCAGGTCACATAGATAATTCTTTCAGCACACATAAATGTCATTACAAATAATAAGAGAGCTTGGTGAAATGCCTTCCAAAAAACTCCTTCAATCCTCTTCAACAACAAAACAAAAAACCTCCATGAATATTCCAAAATTACCTTTCCCGAAAGATGGGAATAATGTGGGGCCCAAGACTGGACCCAGTATTTCATCCACCGTACTTAAAATCATTCACTGCTCCTAGCTTTTGTTTCAGAAATTCCCCCTTGATCACATATCATTACTGCTACTAATGGAGAGGAAGCTGTAAACCATGAGCAAATATTTTATGATGTATTTCTGTTTTTCCTTTCTTGTGTGTGTGTGTGTGTAAAACCAGGATGCAATTACTCTCCTTTACTATTTCACTTATTTTAATGCATCTCCTTTTTGCATGCCCTGATAGTGTGGTAACCACATTCAGCTTTTTAGAACTTAGGTGAAAACAAATTAGATATGGATTCCTGCAGTGGAGACATCTAGATTTCCCATTAACAATGGAATAGGATCAGCTATGGCTCTCAGAAAGGACCACAAGGCATATGGACCAGATGCCTTCAGTTTGTGCAGTGAACTAAACATGAACCTGGCCTGGAAATTCTGCACCCACGTGGGACGAGGCTTCTTAGCACTGGCAGAAAAGGCGTTAAAGAAAACCTGCAAAGCAGTAAACAAATCAAAAACCCAACAGCAGATCATTGTATGTTACTGAGGTGCCTGAAACCCACTGTGCAGGTCCAGGCAGCCATGCTTCCACTTCAAGCACTTGTTTTCCCTTGTTATGTATCAAGGACTCCGTTATGTATCAAGGACTCCACATTGCTATTCATTTCAATAGGAGCTCTGTGCACAGAGAAGCTGCAAAACCAGCATCTGATAGAATGTGTTACCAGCAAGTGGTGCAATGCTAAATCTCTGGCCGTTGAAAAACTGGCAAATGAGGCACTATGTTCCAGGCTAGAGGAAATGTACACGGTAAGTCAATTGGTATGGTATCTTCTTACACTAGTTACAAAGGAATTACAGGCTAAGCATAATCCCCATCATGAATTAAGGCTGTCTTCACATAAAGTTAATAAAGTTTGCTTCAGCTAGTCTCACATGAAAAAAACCCAATCCATTATCAGCTCTCTGGAGCTCCAAATGCAGCAAAGAAGGGAGCAGACCTGGCTGACCTCCATAGACAATAGCAGTCAACAGTCTCTGCAAAGGACCCACTGGCTTTTTGGCAGCCTTAAACCTACAGGCAGCTGCACAGTAGACATATGAAGATCTCTCCAAATTTTCAGCAGCATAGTCCCTTGGTAACTACTAGCTGCTGCTTTTCTAACTATGCCTCCTCCTGAGTTCATTGCAGCTCTAAAGCAGCAGCAGAGAGAAAAAGCAAGGAGCCAGAAACTCAGCAGTGAGCCAGACTGCAAGACACAGGACTATGACACAGCTAGGAAAAAGTCCTTGTACCTTAAAGGGGGATAAGTGTCATGGCTTTAAAGGTGTAAAACAGAAAAGAATGTGGTGATAATAAGGACAGAAATAACAGTAGAAAGGGGATAACAAGGAAAAGTAAGCAGCAGAACAGAGGCAAGAAGAGCAGATACAAGGAGAAAAGAACAGAAACTCCCAGAGCATTGTAGATAAATCTTCAGTATCCGATTACATCTGTTTTTCCTAACCCTTTTGAGTAGAAAATATATTCATTTGACTATACTTGCAAATTATGCCTAAATGATATATGCTGCTCACATGTGCGTTCATCTGGGTTTTTTTTTTAGGATATATCTACATTAGTGCATTAACTCAAGTACAATAAGACATTAAAGCTGCTTTATACCCAGTCAGTTTGAAGACCACCCTTCCATATAGACTAGACACTGTTTTAGGGAATTGTTTGTTATTATTTTTTTAACTCTGCTAACAACTCTACTTGGCCTCTTGTTATCTCAGAGCCAGACTTTTGCTTCCCACAAGCTCTAGGTGAATGTTATCCCAGAAAGAAGTTGGTAAGATTCCTTAGACTGTTAGCTGAAACTGAAACGGTTTTATTTGCTCGGTATGATGTTTTAACTTGCTATGTAGGCACTATGAGTGGTTCATATAACCCAGAATGTCACTTCTTGTCCAATTTTTTATGCAGTAATGTATCCTCTACTATTGAAGTTAAATGACTAAGAACAGGAAAAAAATATAGTTGCATGTAAAATCATGAAAACGACAACACAGATTTGTATCATCTAACTCGTATTCTAAAAAGTGACTTAGATGTTTCAAGGGTCAAACTATGGCACAGCTAGTGAGACTCAGCCATCTATGTAGCAGCATCCTAAGCCAGTATAGCCCTTGCATGATGTGAGTTCAATTTAAAAGAAAAAACAATCCAAAACAAAACAGTGATTTCAGACATGAGGACTGAGAGGAGCCAGTCAGCCAAGGCTTAAGACAAAACAGCCATCTAGCTGTGACATCAATTCACTTATATATTCACCCCTAAAGGATATCAGTCATGTTCTTTGTTTCTTCTAACTTGAAAAAAAAAAAAAAAGTTGATTTAGTGCACCAGTTTGATCAAGGGCAAAACTGTGAAATTAATTCCAGAAAATAAAAGTACAAGGTGTATCATTTGAGAGGCTGAGTAGGCTATGAGATTCCAAAAATACTGTTTTAACAACTCTGGGTCAGTCTTGTGAAAACTTCTGGCACACTTAGGCAAGCAATAAAAAACACACTGCTGTGAAAAAAATGTTTCAAGAATACCTACCTTGTCTGTTCTCCTGTGTAATGTTAGTCATGCTTCCATCTTCAGCTAAGCCTTGTTCCAAATTTTCTAGTATCTGTAGTAAATTTTTTGACGTAATCGACATGAGTTTAAACAGCACTATACATTTAATGCAAATTATCTACAATTGTCAGTCTATATGTAAACCAATTCAGGCAAGAATGCTTCACCTAGGTACAGTTCCAAATTACTATTACCATAGCTAGATCAATTGCACAAAGTAAGAAAGCCATTGTACGGGAGAAGGATGTTAGAGTTCAGGTTTATGATACTCACAGAACATTGAATGTCAGCACACTCTAGGGACATAAACATTTTGTTAAGCAAAACATGAAATGTGCTTCACCAGAGAATGAATGTTAATGTCCACAAAGAAAGTCAATCTGATTTTTCCTAGAAAGCCACTGCTTCTTGATTCTCCCACCCTAAGCAGAAGCTCTAGTTTAGTTCTTCTGTCCTTAATGAAGAACTCCTCTTAGTTCTTACCGCAATTTCCTCCTCAAAGCTTGGATTTTATTGCTTCTTTTTTTTAGTATAGATTTTAAATCATGTAAATTGTTGAGTGAATGAAACATTCGTTGTTTTATTGGAAGAACAAAAATGTATACTTAATGAAGCTTGTGTCTTAAGCACTTTTAAAATTCGTAGGCAAGATTCCATTTGAAATGCAAGTTGACTTTCCTTTTTTTTTTTTTTTTTTTAATCCCATTACAATTTCTCCAAATTTGTTTTCTGATTCCCACAATCACCCCACTTTTCCTGTTACAGATTTACAACTTCGGTTGTAGAACAATGCTTGAGATATCCTTGAAAAAACCCATTAAGGCCACTTGCTTTTTCATCAGCTGCTGCGGTTCGCTGATGAGGGAAATACAAGGCTGCCTCTTCCAGGGACTGAGTGCACTTCCAAATACAGAGCTCTCAGCCTCTGTCAGTATAAGAAGTAATTGTATTTTCTTACACCAGCTAAGCATTCAAATTGTGCTCAGACATTTGTAAGCAAATACTTAAAAACAACATAGGAAATTCTCCAAAGCAAAGACAGGTAGAATTAATCTGGGCTCAGCCAGCCATGTTGGTGCCTCTTACAACCAATGAAGAGCAATTGGTACCTCCAGGAAGCCAGTTCATGTCACCTATTTTAGTCCTCTTAAGGTGGAAGGAATTGCTCTACAAGATACCAAGCTCTTGTCACAGATGAGAGTGAAAGCATGAAGTTAGGTGCCATAAATTTAGCTACAAGGAACTTAAGAACAAGGAGAGACACATGATGAAATGACAGCAGTTACCACATGCCAGCTGAGCCAGGGTAATTTTCCCAGTAAGAATTGTTAGCCCATGACAAATACAAGGCAATATGATTTAGTGTGAACCTTGTTCAGAGGGCTAGGCTACATTGCCTTACCTCAGATTTTGAGAGGCTATAAGCGTACACCAGTAGATACGGCAGCTTAGTTGATAGGTGGCAAATAATAAGATCACAGTGGCACACACCTGCAAGACTGAATCTCAGTCCCACTTTCAAAAGCAGTGTAGCCACTTTTAAATCACTTAGAAACCAAAAGAACTACATTTCAGTGTTAAATGCTTAGTGTATAATGAGTCACCTTGTCAGAGGGAAAAAAAAACATTCTGCTTTCCCACAAACCAAAACCACCTTATTGTCTGTTTCCTGTCCAGTCTAAATTCCATGATCTTCCTGTGGAAAACCATCTCTCTTCCATCGAAAAACACCTAGTGATCATTTCCCATTCTCAGTAAGGTTTGAAGTTCTTACTCTTGAAATGGTCTAAACACAATGAGGTACCTTTATCAAAAGACATACTGTACTATTTAAAAAGACAATGTGTTTATCTTAAAACATGCTAACATCAAAAAAGAAATAATTAGATATTAGCATACAATTAGAGTATTACATTAACATTCTGTGACATTACTTGGATATATCTAGCCATCACCTCAAGCTCAACGTAATTAAAACAGAACTCTGTGCTGATTCGAGGCTAATTGTTCTATTCCCTAGGTTCAACTCCTCTTGCCCTTCCTAAGTACAGGAACATCATCTGCAGTTTTTCAGCATTTGGGCACTTCACCAGTTTTCGAAGTATTGCTTAATAATAACATTAATGATTCAGGTAGCTCCTCAGTGTAAACTATGTGGGTTAGTTGACAAGAAATAAGTAATTTTAGCAAATCCCCTCATCCTACTTTTCTACAGAAGGCAAACTCTTTATTCTAACAGTATCACATGGGATAGCTCTAAACACCCTTGTTTCAGTTACAAAGAGAAATGATTGAACACTTCCATCATCTACTTTAAGCATCAGTTTTATGTGTAGCCTAGGGTTTTTCTTGTTTTAAGTATTGGAAGTACACAGTCATTAGATTCACCAGCTAGTATTACTTCACCGAGTCTTCTGTATACTTTAGTTACTAACCTATGCACATACCACCAATTTCTCTCCTCGTTTCCTATCCTTACATATCTCTCTTCAATGCTTTACTTCTTCCACAGCTTTTCACCAGCATTAGCTTCTTACTCAAAATAACCCGTTCTGGTGCTTCTGGAATTGTGGCTTTTGGGTACTCAGACTCATCATTTCTACGAACTCATCAAACAAGACATCAGGACACACACCCCCTAAACTGAAGTAACGTATAAGAAACAGAATACTTAAGTGACCTTAGTAACTGAGCCAGAACTGGAAGTTGAATAAAAATTAAAAACCAAACAAATCAGTAGCTAAGACACTCAAAATTTCATCAATTTGTAAGTAAAACAGAAGTCCAGGAGATGTGAAGAGTGTCTATGGAAGGGCCAGGGAAGAACATAACTACTCAAGAAGGAGAGCAGTGGAATATACAGGGAGTGCCTGATGGTGAAATGGCACAAAGCATTTTTGAAGTTTTGCAGAGGTAACTCTTGCAAAGGCTTTTTTAAGAAGCAGGAGTGTTAAACCACTTGCCACTGCTTCACCAAGCTGACAGAATTGCCCAGTATAGCTCTGCCACTTGAAGAGTTAAGGTTAAAAAGGGAAATAGCTCCACTATGAGATGTGCGCATTTCCAGGAGCCTTCCCTCACTCACCTAGGAGGGAATTCAGATTAAGCCTGATTGTTGTTCTTTCCACATTTTGGTCCCCAGGTAGGCATTTATTAGCATGTCCTCAGCATTATGAGCTCTAAAGTGATCATGCCTATGTTTTTAAATGAATACTTGAAAAGAACAAACCATTTTGTTATTTAAATCACTATTGTTACTCTTTAATGATTGGCTGTTTGGAAAACATTTATTTCAAGGCAAATTTATAACGGCAATAACTCATTGCGGCAATTCATGTTGGGAAGACCAGCAATAACACAGAGAAAGTAACAATTTCACTGAATTCCTTCCCTGCACTGTAACATGCATTTGGCACTACGGGTTTTTTCTTTCCCAATTGTTGCACCTATGGAAACAGATGTAAAATATCCAACCAGATCTTGACTACAAATTTACAGGAATACTGAAAAAGATAAAACCATTACTACCTATACAGGGAAAAGGAAAATTATGTTTTTGCACTCAACCACCAATCCTGCTTCGGGTACCAGAAATACGTAAGTAGATGGGGGCTGAAGAGAATGAATTACCAAAATAGGGGCAAAGTAAATACAGTTAGGTCTTTAAGTCGAATGACAAGTGTCTGTAGAATGTACACAACAAAAAGCAAGAGGGAAATTTACCAGGTTAAAAGGAATTGTCAGACAGGGAAAGAAAACCCCACAACAATATTAAGGAAGAGAAATGAAACAGAAAGACAAATTTTCTTATGATAAGAATGCATTAGCATTAGTCTTGTATAGCCTCCCAGGGGACGTGGCCTCATCTCCATAGGCTGGCTCATTAAAAACTAGAAAACAACCTTGTGTTGCAGAGAGACAGACTAGGTGAGCTGATACGTCTTTTCTCTCTTCCAGCTTCCATGACTCCAAGATCACCTCATTTACATAATGACTATTCCTATGCCCTTCTGTAAATACCAATGACCAAAGATCATTTTTCCACTTTTTAAAATAAGGAAGTAAAACATCAGAGGCTTTTGGCTGAAAGCGCCCCAAATAATTCTGTTATAACCCCAATGGTTCCCAAGTGTCATATACAAATATTAAGACTAATGAGTGTAGATCCTTTACATTATTTTCTTGGTTTTGCCATAGGTTTTCATAAGTATTCTAAACTTTATTCTTGAACATTCCAGGTGAAATCGAGATTATTACACAAATAGCATTCTGTGCAAAAATCAAAACATAGCCATACAATGCTTTTTGTCAGACAACCATAACCCCAAATGGTTAAATTATCACCAATTTACAACTCTCTTTTAAAACATATTTATCTTTACAGGCTGTCCTTCTTCACATTCTAGTTTCTACAGTTGTCTTTGAATTGCTCCAAAAGAGCAGGTATTTAATTGAACGCAAACAGATGAAGTAATCTGCAGTGAGGTGCCTAGAATAACTGATCAGAAATATTCCCTTGAGAAGGATGATTTTATTTGTTTGCTTGTAGTTTTCTATGTACTGTACTTTAAAAAGGAGCAACCATCAGCACAGACAATAGCTTGCCCTGGCTACTGGATACTGGCTGTAGTGGAAGCTGTCGGACGCAAAGGGAGCTGGTTCTCTTTCTGTCCACAACTGAACACACTAACCTGACAGAAACTTAGGAAACTCAGACACAGGAAGGCAGAGAGAAAGAGATGCCATCCAACAAACCTATAGCAAGTGAAGACAAGACACTCCTTGGAAGAGCTAGTGGAAGATGTTCGGCCAGCCTCAAAGCAGCTTTCCACAAGGACACCAGGGATCACACAGAACTTGTAGTGATGTAGGCCACTAGCAGTTGATGGAGTGAGAATATGAGTAAACAGACCTGTTCAACAACTCATCAGGAAGGGGAATATGCATATATTAATTTGTAAATCTCCTTTTGTCTATTTCATTTTCTCCAGCACATCCAGTTTTATTTCAACAAATAATCAGCCTAGTTCTTGTTAAAAAAAAACCAAGAAGAAATCTTGTGTTAGTTTAAAAACTTCCTTAGTACACTGGGTATTGTTCTAAGGTTCTGCACTTAAGGAAAAGAGTGCAGACAAAGCCACCTCAAGGCTGCAGATGACTTGAAGGGGAATTGTAAAGGGGAATGGGGCAGTTAATTTCCTTTTTTCATTCCTTTATCTAAGTTCCAGTTAACTTTATGAAATCTAGTGGCCTAGGCATGACTGAAGGGAGACAATGCAGCACTTGTTACAAGCTATATAAAACCAAGACATGAAACGGCAGACCTCCTGCAGACTAGGGCAGGCAAATGTTAACAGAAGCACTGTGAAACCCTGTAACGGAATATGGCATTTCCTAGAAGAAAAAAATTACTTCAAATTGAGGAGGACGGTTTATGAAGGCAAAGGCTGGAGAGAACAATCTGCCAATAGTATTATTAGATGGTCATGAACAGGTAACAACATTTGTAAAATGCTAAGAAGTAGCACTTCTTGTCCAAATTAAATACATCTCCTCTGTTTCCAAATCACTTCTTTCCAACTCTATAAAAAATACCACACTCATTTCTTATTACCTAAACCTTTAATCTTTTCCCCTCATAATACAAAGAACTGTTTTCTTTTTTTACTGTAAACATTTGGTTATCCTAGTAACTACTGCACTAGAAGCAAGTTGATTTTATACACTTAAGACCATTACAACCATGTGACTGTCAATTATCAAATCCCTTTACTTCTGTTATCCAAGTTACTTTCAGGAGCAAATACAGGACAATTGCAAGGAATACTGAAAACAAAAATAAATCATGTATTTATCTTTCTGGTTTTGAACTTTCACGTGTTACAGATAAAACAATAACGCTGCATTTCTTCTTGAGTTTACCTCATTGTAACATTCAAAGCCACTGCTGCATTTGACAATTCAGGAAAGATTTAAAAGGAAAAAAAAATTAAGTGTGAATGCTTAACAGAAAGGGTATTGGGTTTAGTGGAAAAGGCTGGTGCTCATAATGCCATATCTCCAATTTCAGCACCAACAAACCCCATGTTGTAATTCACACTAGAATTTTGTACTATAGCACTAGACAAAACAAAACAAACAAAAAACCCCTGTAAAACAAACCTCAGCAGGTTGTATTTATATTTCCAAATGACTGTTGTTTCCAAAACCAGATATTCAAACTATTTCTGAAGGATCAAGACCATTAACAACTGTGTTTTGAGCTAGCTCGACGCAGCTGAGTGAGGCAAAAAAGGTCTCCTACTTGCCCTTACACCATCTGCTTAGTGTCCTCCACACTTTGGCAAGAGCACGAAAGCAAGAGACCTATTTTGTCCACTGTTCTACTCATTTTAGCCAGAGCTACCGCAGAAAAGAGATTGTATCCTAAAACTGAAGAGACAATTACTTCTTTTAGTGAGCTCCTTATTTGTATCAAGACAGCATAAAAATTTCACTGTTGAAATTTAATGTTCTTTACCAGGACAATAAAATGTATTTCTTAAACATGAAGAAATGTTAGCGCATAGAAAAGCTGTTACCTTGGTGCAGATTATCTTCATGCTATGCAGTCTGTCAAGTGATTCCTGTGGATTTCCTAGGTACTGAGGAAGTTCGGCATGTAAGATTCTCATGGAGAAAGGAACCATGGAACCTAGAAACATAATTAATTTTATTCAGTGTGATTGCTGTAATGACCAGTTTGGGATTTGCCTACAAGGTATTTCACACTAGGATGTACAATACAAAATTCATTTAATCTTCATATATTTTTATTCTCCTAATGAAAGATGTGGAAAATAAAAAAAGCAGCAAACTTTTCTCAGCTATAATGTGACATATTGTAAAATGTTTTCAATAGGCAGACACACATGCAATCACAACCAAGAAGGCAAGAAAAAGGTACACCTAATTCAAATTTTCAAAACCAAGTTGCACACAGAAGTACTGTGTTTTTTATTAAAGATTTTTATAAACTAATTAAAACAAAGGATTAAAACAATGGATGTTTACTCAGGCTGCAGCTACAACATCGCTCCTAACTTTAATAATTCTGCGTATTTTACAATCAATGCAGAAGAAATAAAATTAAATTACTGGCCTTAAAAGCATGTTTGAGAAAAAGTTATACAACTGGGGCATGCAAAACCACATCTATGTAAACATTTTCCATATAAAGCTGATATGAAGGGCCCCTATACTACAGAAGAAAAAAAACCAAAACAGAAACCAACATAAGTCAAAAGAAACAAAACATAAAAACAGTACAATGAAGGAGAAAAATAGTAATACTACAATAGACAGATATAACAATGTATCAAGTCCTCTGGGAACTTAGAATATATTACAAAATATTTTGTTTCTTTTTTCTACAAATATCACAGGTTTGTGTAAAGGTCTGAGTCCATTATGCTGTGCAGAGACTATTCTGTTGCTCTAACGGTGACTTTTAGTCCGAGTTTTACTCCATTAATGTTAGCTCTTCCACGAAGAGTTACTAGATTACTCTATACTGTGAGACTTACTCTTCATAAAGATGATGTATTTTTGTATCTTCTGGTTTACTGAAAACATCAAAGAACAGGGAAAGAATTTTAAACAGTATTTGAGGAGAAAAAGAAATTCCTTTTCATGTTAGTTTACTTCCATCTTTAGCATAGTATTTACTGAATACCAAATCCTCTAGGTTTATGAGCATCCTGGCTGATTTCAAGGGCAGTTTCAGGAGCTTTAGAGAATCCTAGTGTATGCAACACCCTGCTTTCAGACAACTGCGTATCCTGATACACAGACTGCAGTCCCAGTATTTCAATATATTTGCTTACTTCAGACATGTTCTAAAGCGATTTCTCTCTCAAGTCACCTCTTAGAATCAGAATGGTTGGAAAGGACCTGAAAGATCATCCAGTTTAAATCCCCCTGCCACTGGCAGGGACACTTTCCACTAGACCAGGTTACTCAAAGCCCCATTCAAACTGGCCTCTTGCCTCATCTTTTCTCAAAAATAGGACTCAGAAGCTTTTTAGAAAGATTTCTGCACCTGTTTTTAACAGGCTTGCATATCAAAGATGAAAATGCCATATACAGTGAGTCACTGCTTCTAGACATTTTTTAAAGGTTCACAAAATTTTAATCACAGAACTCACTAATTAAGACCACAGAGTAGGCCACTTATATCTACATAAGCTCTCTTTTGCCACTGCAAACTGTTCCCCATGGCTTATACGACTGCTGTGTTTCTGTAACAGATGTACAGAGGAGTTACATGCATCATCACAAGTGGAACAGGGATTAAGAAAACAAAACTGCCTTTGAAAATCTATTAAGAGAAGCATAAAAAGCTACTCAACCAGTAACAAGAGATGTGAAATATTTTATGTATGTATCTTGACACATGCTACTTATGTACTAGTATGACAGAAGTGAAGATGCATAGTCAGAGTGTGAGGGGTGAACAGCAATGAAAAGGAAGGTGTAAATAATACAAGAGTAATTTCGCATGACACCATCACAGAAAAATTGCTCCGCAGACACACTGTGAACTTAAGAACCTGTACTGCAAACCTACAGAAGCAAATGTGACCTGCGGCTGGTTCCATCTCTACAACCCCTCTGGTGACCAAGTTCTAACTCCACCTTTCACCAGTTATCTTGCAAAAAAATTAAGCAGTGCCTAAAATCAGCTAGTTTGGTACTGTTCTTTTGGAGAACGTAGCCTTAATTTACTACTAACACATGAAGCATGCACCTACTGCTGCACTCAACAGGATTTCTAAGGCAAAGGCAAAAAAAGGAAAAGTTTTGTCCATAAGCAAATTTTGAAAATCTGAAATATAGAACAAAAGTAATCTAAAGATTTAACAGCATTTTTGGTTAATGACTGTGTTCTAATATTTTCAACTCTGAACAAGTTTGTATCGTTACATTCTCTTGCAAAATGCAGCAAAAGGTCAACTCAATAAGTACTCATACGGAGAATCTGAATTGGTAAGAGAACAGCTCAGTGTACAGATAGATGCGTATTTAATGGCGCACAGATGAAATGTCTTACATTATCAATTTTAATTACATTGTTTTGTAAAATGCTTTTGGGGATTGCACATTTTCCAAATTATTGATCTTACATATTGCTGAATGAAGCCATATTATTACGATCCATTTAAGGGGAAGGAATAACCAATCTACATTGTCAGAAGTGGTATCAGAGGATGCCAGAATTATGAATGCAACTCCAGGCTAACTTAGACTCTGTAAGAATCTGATTTATTTGCTATCACAACTAAGACCTCCGATGTAAGGCATTCAGAACTGTGTTACTTCAAAAGGTACTTTATTAATGTATTTCTCAACCACTCAGTATTTCCTTCATACCATGTGACCAAAATGCATTCCAGTGTGATCCTAAGTAAGTACATCAAGTGTGATGACGGATGTCTCACACAAAAATAGAAGAAAGCTGGCCCACGGTGTAAGGGTAATCAGTGTAGTGACTTTTCAAACCAGAATTTATATTACTGTTTCACACAGGATGATCTAAAACTCTAGCACCTGTTTCTTCTCTTTCCTTTTGAAACTCATGGCATAACTAACATCCTGCAAGAAATTTTACTGTAAGCATCCAGTATACCCATCCATTAAACTTCTGTTCCTGCTTATTAAACAGGCTGCTAAATACTTAAAATCTCAGAAACACCAACTATTTCTGCCTTCTTCCTTAGTTTCCTTGTAATCCTTCTGAATAGCAGAAGTTTTCTGTTAAGAAAGCATGAAATGGTACACATGTTCTCACGCAAGCATGCTAACTGAGGAAAATGGAACAGAAAAGAAACGAGCTTTTACCACTGGTAAGGCTGTCTTACCACTCCATGTAAACACTATTTTGTAACAAGTCAAATCAGATGAGCAAATTGCTCATAAGAAACCTGCAACACTTATCCAAGCCACTCATCCAAACGTATTCCTTAAATACTGGTTTTAAAAAAGGAAAGAAACTTTGTGATTTTTGGTTAAGTACATTTTCCCATAAGTAAACTTCTTTTTAGTTAAGCGTTATAAGGTATGGATAATATATCTAATTCAGTTACCACATTAATAAACTGATTTTCTGGTGCTACTTGAAGTACTAATACAATTTATGTAACACTTCTCAGGAAGAAATACATGGCAGTAATAGAAAACACATGTAAAGATACTTGTTCACCAAAATATTCACCCCTGGTTAACAGTTGTGCAACAATTGACAACACCCATTCCCCGAGTTCTCTATTACTGTACTGTCTCTAGTATCCAAAATCCAAATCTATAATTTTCTCAATCTGAGAAAATGGAACAATGATCTTGGAATTTGTCGGAAACAGAATGTGTCAAGAAAGCACCTGAAAGAAGCAAAAGCAAGTTACCAAAAATCTTTCCACAGGGTGGATGGTTATGAAACCTTGTTCTCAGAGGACTCAGCAAGGTGACCTCTGTGTATACCGTGGTGGAAGAGAACAGTGAGCATAATGGGTTTGAAATGTGGCCCTGCAGAGAGCTTCACGGGGTGAATGGGAGATGAAAAAGGCAAAGGCAAACCATAGTATGACTCTTGCAATCTTCAAAACTACATGAGTTTACAGATAAAAAGGTAAAAAGATAAAAATAAGAGAATTACAGAAAGTGCTTGGAACAGTTAACTCTGACCTCACACAGAATTTTGCTCTAAATAACAGGACATGCATCCACTGTTCTATGACATCACAGTATCATGTTGTATCAGAGGCACATGACAGAATTTTTCAGCTGAAAGAACAACAGTGCAGAGGAGCCCATCCCTGTTGCTAAAAAACATGAGACAGAAAAAGAATTTGCACACAAATTTACAAAAGCACAGCTTCCACTCTGTCTTGCAAGACAGAAGTTTAACCTTCTGATAAGTACTTCTTACAGTGTCCAGGTTAAGAAGAAAACAATTGGGAAGAGGTAAATAACATTTGTTGATGACTCCAGCAAATCAATAATAATAGTGTTATGAAGGTCTGAAAGGCAGGTTGTAGAATTCACAGCACGCAATTTCATTAAAAAGCAGATTAGCAACAGAAATAAAACCCCTATACTTGCCTCAATAAACACAGTTACACTGGGAGAGGTGGAGGGGGAAGACAACAAAAACCTCCCCAAACCCAAGAAAGTAAGATTGACTACATGCACATTAAGCTGTAACAGAAATATACATGCTGCTGCTTAGATTAAAAATGATACTATATTGTCTGAAATGTTTCATCTACTTGCTTACTATTAGGCTGCATATTTAATACATACAGAGCAACACATATTTCTTTGTAATAGGTTCCTAAACACGTAGATATATAATTTCCCATGATATACCACTAGGGATAAAAGAATTTTATATAAACACTGGATTTTGGCATGTGCTCTCTTTGGCAAAACTGTTTGGAATCAAACCTATGTCGTCCGTTGTATTTCGCTCAGTATTGAATTTAACAAGGCAACATGTCAAGGAAACATTTTAAACAAGCAGCATATCCTGTAATTAAAATGTTTACTTAAGAACACAGGAGAATGGATTTTGCTTTCTACTTCATACTTAGATTTCTGAAGATGCAATACCCTCTGACATGGCAAAACGTCATCTAAACTTAGATGATTTCAACAACAGGTATTACTCTATAATTACTGTTCTGTATTGAAATTTTAAGTTAAGTAAGTCTTATTCTAGCTTGCTATTTTACAGTTGACCTCTGTTGCTCCTCTTTACGGGTTTCATAACAATGTTATTTATAAAAAATTCATAATGGAAAAAATGGTTTAATTTGAAGACAATTCTTTTCTTAGCTATCACTTCTAACCACAGTGGGGAACTTTTCCCAAAGAATATGACTTTTGATTGTCACTTTGGCATGAATTAATCTCATTCATATATATATTATCAGCATACAAAAGGCAAAACTAAAAAGTGAAAAAGGTGTGCTGAAAGCAAAATAGATACTCCAAAAGCATGGGAACAGATGGAATAGATAGTAAGATCAGGTAGAATTTTCTAAGACCACAGATTTCAGTTTCTATATCTTTATGAACAGCTGCACATTTTCATAACTGTCATAACATAAACATCACCTCATGTCAATCAAATTCAAACTACAGCCCTCATCTGCAGCCCTTTTAGAGCACAAGAAAGAGAATTCCAATGGCCAGCCATTTTATCTCTGTATTTTCTTGTTGCAAAATCAGTAACCAGAAATGCTTCCCGAACTCCCTTCTACAGCTTATTCAACAAATCTTAAATACAAAAACCCAGCAGCAGGGTAAATTATTATTTACTGAAAACATAAAGTGGGGTCTTACAACAGTGAAAACCACCAAAACAGAGAAACAAACCCTTCAATGGGTAAAAGAAAAATACAGAAAATACAGTTTCAGGAAGACATTCCGCTTTATCCATGCATATACACATAGGGATGTATATCCTTGCATTTCTATGCACATACACACTCTTAGATACTTCTGCAACAGTGTACTCGTATAATAAGGAGATTTTTAAAACTGATGATTCAGTAGTAGCTTTGATTCTGAACTGTCAATTAAAAGGACACTTTTTTTCCAGCTTCAACAGACCAGTTTCCAAGCTTTTATAACTTTCATTCCAGAGAGACTGAAGAAGAGGTAGGAGCCTGAATGTTTGT
This sequence comes from Psittacus erithacus, assembly GCA_009867235.2. NCBI lineage: Eukaryota > Metazoa > Chordata > Aves > Psittaciformes > Psittacidae > Psittacus > Psittacus erithacus. The sequence continues at coordinate 27,129 of WYDI02034992.1, forward strand.
AATCACTGAAAGGGCTTGAAAATTTTATCTGAAATTGCATGTTTCTATATACTTCACAATTTAACTGCATGTGACCTAAGAACACAGATACTGTGACTCAAGATCTGGTTTTGAAAGGTTTCAAAATTTGAATAACCTGGAGTTACTTGCACTGAAGCAAGGAAAACATAACAGTAATACAGAAAAACCCTGCAACAACTGCCATACTACAAAAACAACACCACAAATCTTACCAGTAGTAAGGCAGAATATAGAAGTACGCTACTTGTTCACTTTTAAGAAATACTACATAAAGATGGTACTGTTGACAGTGAGACTACATAGCCTTGAGAAAGAAGGCACAATTAATTATTTTCGCAGCACTCTATCCTCTTAAAATGATACATATATTTCTTAGACTAAAATATGAGTTCATAAAAAAATGTATTTGCAAGTCTGACAACCCTAAGAAGCCAACTGGAACCACAACACTTGAGTGGCGTTTATTCAAGTGGTATTAGCTGATTTCATAGGTAGAAGGTAGATCTGAGAAAACAGAACAGATAGTAAATTTAAAGACACAACAGAGGTACATAGTACTGTAAATAATAATTGGCAAACCAGCTCCTCTAAAGGCTTTAATATCTTTTTTACTGTTCACATAAGCTTGAATGGAGAACTCTTCCGACCAGCTGTCAAGACTGAAGCAGTCTAACATGGAGGTGTAAGTTCAGGCACAGCAGTATTTGTGGTAACTTATAAGAAAACTAGTACCATGTATTATAGAACCACAGAATGATTTGGTTTGGAAAAGACCCTGAAGATCATCTATTTTCAACCCCCGTCATGGGCAGGGACACCTCCCACTAGACCAGGTTGCTCAAAGCCCCATCCAATCTGGCCTTGAACACTTCCAGGGATGGAGCATCCATAACTTCTCTGGGAAACCTGTTTCAGTATCTCACCACCCTCAACAATGATTAGAATATAACAATGATTGAAGTCTTTGGTTTTTTTCTTCTGTTTTCCTGCAAAATTTATTAACAGATAGGAGCTCTCTCTATGCCATAATTTCTTTAGTCTATGCATTTCTTATCTCTGTTTTTACCATGATTATTCCCTTTTGCCTCCCCACACACAACTATTTTAATTTTTTCCCCACACCACTTCCCATCCTGCCACAGTTCTCCCACTAAGCAAAAGTTGATGAGGATGAAAAAAAACAAATGGCATTTCATTTATAGCATCATCCAAAACCATGCTGAGAAAAAAGGAAAGGAAGGTTCAGCAAAGCTGTCTCCTACTAGTATAGACAAATAGCAGAGAAGAGAAGAAAGGAATGGCCAAACATCACTGTAGAAGAACCACTATGAAAGCGCTTTACTATGAAAGCACACAGGAGGTTAATTTCCCCAGTCTATGCCTGTCAGAGGCATAGGCTGATATTTATAAGCAGGACCAAGCTTCAGTGAGCAGGTAGACCCTGGAGCTGTGCCTAGTCCTTTGCACTACATGCAGTCTGGATGTGCCTTCTGTGGGTCTTTGAGAAAAATCCTGGATGAGTGCTTTCACAGTAAGTGCAGTGTCTCTGTGTCAGCACACATATGACAAGTCTCCTATTACATCCTTTTGCCATTTTATGAGCTTATTCAATGTGATAATAGTAATTTATTACATTTTACCTTAGACATCAGCACTGAAAATCTGTTTACAACATGAGTTTCAATGACAGTTCCAGACCAGGTAGGCCAGGATTCCTTTAGGGGGATCTGAATTTCAAAACTGAATATATGAAACAAATTAAGAGCACTGCTTAAGCAAATAAAGATGCATAAAAAATAAAATCCTCATACATCCAACAATTTTTTTACCAGTTTCTTCATGTATTTCTGCTAAAACTTCTAACTACAGTGGGTATTAATGAAGTCATAAGAGTAATACAGACCTGGTGAAATATGCTAAAACAGTAATGTGATGTCTAGGCTTGCACTACTTTGAGAGAAATATATGGGTTTTATACATTATGTATATATATAAATATAATTTTAACTGCCACTGTCTATCTCAAAGTGTCAGCCTATTACAACACATTAGTATATCCCTGTGGTCACACTAGAGCCACACTTTAAAAAACCCAACACTTGTGCTACTTGATGGGAAAGTGAACAGCATGAAATCAGTTTCTAGAGCACACGCAACTAAATATTTAACAACATGTTCCTTATTTAGGCACCTGCCACCAGACAACAGAAGACTGATTTCATGGTAGAAAAATACAGATGATTCTGTATGATCACAAGGAAAATGGAAAGGGGAAAAAAAAAAACCCAAACCACCCCACATCTATAAACCTCTGGTCAGGGGAATAAAAGTCCTATTTGCACTTGCGCAGAGTTTTGTTTTGGATTGGTTTTTTTTTCCCTTTGTAATTCAAAATAAATTATTCTCAATTATTGTAGCTGTTGAACACTGATTTTGGCAGCATTAACTTTTCTATAACTTACTGGTCTATTAACCAGAAACACGACCAAATTATCTCATAAAAGAATGAAACAGCATTTTAATGATCCATTTTAATTGTTGGCTCTCACTCTTTCAGAAACACACCAGTATTATCAATGGAAAGGATACCTCAGGTTAGCCAATCTATCACATGCGAGAGTTTATGAAGTATCATGAGGAACACAGAAACAAACAATATGAATAGAAGTGTAAAGACAAAGACAGAATCTTAAAAAAATGAAGAAATAAAATCCTGAAAGCCATTTCTCAAGAGAATGATGACAAAAATACAGACTTATGTACCTCACAGTACAACAGAGATATGCAGGAAGCAATTTCCTGATCTAAGTACAGACTTCCCAGAAGACAAAAAAATCGCATATAAAAAAAAGGCTTTGCTTGTAGATGAATTTAGAAAAAATAAGTGTGCAACTGAACAACTTAAAGACTTCACTAGAAAATGAGAATTGTCTGCTCTGTGCCCCATAACAAACAGGAATGATCAAAGAGGAACTTAACTAATTTCACTGGCTGATAGAAGGATCCCAGCAGATTCCACCACCTAGATGGTGCACACCTGGTGGCAGACGCAGGGAATGTGAGAATGAAGACTAGGCCCACTGTAGGAGAGGATCAGCTTCAAGACCATCTTAAGAACCTGAACATGCACAAGTCCATGGGACCTGATGAAATCCATCTGCAGGTCCTGAAGGAGCTGG
>WYDI02034993.1:0-27251 GCA_009867235.2 Psittacus erithacus
TCCCCGCCGCCCGGCCGGCGCCCCCCCCCCCCCGCCCCCCGCAAGCCCCGCGGTCCCCCGCTACCTCGTAAAGATCCCCTGAAGCCATGCTGGGTTGCGGGACTGAGCTCCTCCGCGCCGTCTCCCTCTCTTCCACCTCTCCCGCTCCCCCACTCGCTCTGTTGAGTAAACTGTGTTTTGCAGAATGACAGGCTTTGGGGCTGGCTGTGCGCAGAATCAGAGGCGAGCAGAGGCAGAGGCAGGCGACGGGGCTGGCGTAACCAGCAGCAGCTCGGGCGCACAGCGCTGGGAGCCGCGTCTCCCCCGCGGCAGCGGGGCCTGTGCTCCCCCTTCCCTGCCACACCCCCCCTCCCGCCGACACCCTTCGGCCCTCCGGGGGGGGGGACGGGACACACACGGCGGGGACCGGGATCGGGACGGGTACCCCCGCGCCCTGCGGCAGGGAAAGTCCCGGGGCCGCTCGGAGGGCGGCCTCCTTCCACGCCCCGCTCCGAGCCGGGAGCGCTTCAAACTTTCCGCGGCCAAAACACGTAAATAAAAAATAGATAATAATAAAAATTAAAAGGAGGGGGGGGAGCGGAGGAAAGGAGCGGCCGCGCGGCAGGCAGGGCCCCGCCGCCAGCCCAAGGTCACCACAGGGAGAGGCGAGCGCGGGGCCCGCTCCCCGCCGCCGGCGTCGGGCGGCCCTGCCAGGAACCTTCCCGCCCCTTCGGCGCCGCATGGGCGCTCCACCCACCCCGTGGCTATCGCCGAGGAAACGGAGGTGGCGGGAAGGCTCTGAGCCCCGATGACCGCGGTGGGATGTAGGGACCCCCCTCGCCTCGGCCGGCGCCCACTCTCCCGCGCCATTGCAGCCATTTTGACAATTAGCCAGCCCTCTCCGGGAAATGGCAGCCATCGCCCTGTTGCCACATGGGCTTCACGAGGAGGCAGCAGGCGGCCGGTGTGATGAGGTGGTTGTGGACGAGGTGCAGCACGACGTCCTCACCCATTGCTACCTTAGGGCCTTTTCTCTGAGGAAAAGGGCGGCCCCATGGCTGCTGGTGTGGCTTCCCTGAGCAAGGGCAACTGTGTGAAGATGGCGCCGAGCAAACCAGGCGGCATGTTAACCTCTCAGTAGCCACCATCACTGCCGAACACTTCCTGCTCAGGGATTCCCAGGTTGAGGATGTTTTCTCACAGGAGCTTGGCCATGAGTGAAGCTGAACTAGGTCATCACGAGAGGAAGCTCCACTTTACACCACACATTATGGAGTCTTCAGGATGCAGTCACCGGTGTTTGGCAAAGAGCTCTTGGCGCGGTGCCGTGGCCACTGTGAAGCAAATGGCCGTGTTCTGTGGAGGCTGAGTATCAAGTTGTATTCCTGTGGCTTCACAATGTAAAAGATTTCATTCTCCAGGTAATGTGTTAAGTGTCCGCTTGATATTATTGTTCTTGATAGGAAGGAGCACTGTTAGGGTTTGCTCTGACCAGCTCTAAACACCTTGGCTTTGTAGCCAGCCTGCTGTAGTGTTACCAGCTTTTAGACCCTGTGTTCTGACCTCGTGGCTGACCTCAGGTAGCCATTCTCCTGGGCCCCGGGAGAGACATTGAATGCCGCTAGGTCTGGCATTGCCATGGTCATGGATTTTGTTCGTCTTCATTGCATTGGCATTTTTCGTGTCTTTGATTTCAGTGCTTTGTGTAGCACTGCACTCCGTTTTAATGTGGGACTTGGCAATGCCCTGACTATTATCTGAGCGGCAAGTTGGAGCTTATAGAGTAAATCTTGGCATAAATGTTGCTGGTATCGAGCTCTGAATTATTTCTCAAATTTAATTTATGACCAAAAATCCCAGGCAGTCTTAGGTGAAGCCAAAGACTCTTCAGACTGAGAGGATTCCTGCTGAAATACTGACGCCAAGTATTTTGAATGTTGTCACCTTCTACCATAAAAGTACGAAATACCACATGCGCGTCTAGCTCTTGATTGACCCCATCTCCTGAATTGTGAATATTACTGCTGGTGATTATGAACTTACCAGCTAACCAGTTTAGTATTGACTTACAATTCAATAGAAACTTATCTTGTGGTAGCTTGGAGCTCAAAGATGTTTGTGTGGTCTGCTGGGTGGTGTGTTAATGTTGAATTCATAAGAACAAGCCACTCTGCTCAGATAAAACATAACTGCTTTTTTATCTTGTATTTGAAGAGTAAAATGTTGAAAGGATTAAGAAATACTGTAAGCTACCCATGCCTGTAGCAATTTCAGTAATTAGTGCAGCAAAAACGTCTTAATTCTTAAGAAATGCATTTACACCCCATGGTTTCTTCTTTATAAATCAATTACTTTGTCTTACTGTGAAGTGACTTTTATTGTTTACAGAAGTGAATCAGCTCTTTGGGGTGCTCATTGAGCAGAATATTCCATCGATAAGTAAACGTTTTAATACATTTCTCTTCAAAGTCTGCTTCATTACACCTACTATTTTGCTGGTTCCCAGCAGTAAATAAAGTGGCAGTCAAATCCAATGAATCATTTTTCAGCTGCATTCTAAAATATTCCATCTCTGAAACTGTTGGCTTTCTTCATCGCATCAACTTGTGCCAGAGGTGTCTTGAATTAATTGAAAAATGCCCCTTTCCAACATAGAAGAATATATGTCTTGTCTTTTGAGACAGGTCTAATAAGCAGATTGCTCCTTCTGGCCTTTACTGTTAACTCCGTTGTCAGAGAGTTTAAATTGGAACCCACCCTGCACCATAGTGGAAGAACTCTTCATGACCTGATCTGATCTAATATTTTAGGAAATTTAATTTACATAGTACAGAGTTTAGATTGCGTTAGACATTGTCAGTGTTGGTTTTACAACCCAAACAAATACTAGTTTGGAAGTCCTGAAAGGATGAAGGCTTTAGTGAATACTTTGAAGAAGGGAAACATCTTTTTCCTGATTACTCATTCCTTACTTTCGTGTACATAGTCCCTCAGGATGCCGTGGTGTGTGAGTCAGTAGTGAGGAGCAGAAAGAGGTCTTTTGCAATTGTCAAACCCAGGAGAAGTTGGTGGTGGTTTCAGTGTATTTCCCTGTCATTTAGCAGAAAACAAGATTTCAAGTTTTAAAAAAATCCAAGTGACCTTCATTTTCCCAGCAGGTCTCTACTGTAACTAGTCAAGTCATGCTGTACGCCTCCAAGTCTTTTGGAAAAAATAGAAATATTTAAACTTACTACCATTTAAAAAAAGATTTCTGATAACAGATTTTGTGGAAATACGTATTTTCCAATTTAATTACCTTGAAATAAAAATATCTTTGCTCCTAAATGAAATTGCTCCAAAAATCCAGATTTTTGTGCAAATTACAAACTCCAAACTGAATGGTTTTGCTAAAGATGTGATTATTCATTATTCTTATTGTTTTGCCGCCTTCTCCTGTTTCCCATCCCAGGAGAGCAGTACAAGCAAGGGAGGCATTCCAAGTGCGATACATCACATTTGAACGCTTCTTTTCATTTGGTGGATGCTTTGGTTTCCACTACTTTAATTACAGGAATTATCTCTCCAACTGAATAAACTTAAAAAGAAAACTATGCTGTTTCAGAAAGCTAAAATGCAGTTGTAGCTGTGCCATTGATGTATTTTCGATTGTTTAGTCAGTCTGTCCAGTGCTATGCAAATACCGTGGATACTGTGCAGTCAATAATACAGTTCCCCCAAGGAGTGTACAGTCAAGCAGTGCATTTTGGCAGCAAGCTTTATGAAGAGTGGCTGTAAAGGGCTGCATTGTCTCCTGAAGAGGAAGATGAATGATTTGATAAATAGAGAAATTGAGAGATTCCTATACTAATGTATGATAATTAAATCAGAAAAGGGTGAAAACAAGGCATGAGTGAGAGGAAGGGGAGAAGGACGAGGAACCAAAGGTGAATGCAAGGAGAAAACTGTGCAAAGCCTTGGCTGTGTGGAAGAAATACAAGGCAAAAGGGAATATTTCAGCAGCAGCAACTGGAAGTGAAAGCAGGGAGCAAGGTAGCAGAATGTCTGTCTAACCAAAGAAGCGGGGATGACCAGAACATGGAAAAAGTCAGTGAGGTTGAAAAGGAAAGAAAGTATTTTAGTGAGTTCATAAAGGAAGAGTTAACAGGAAGTGGTGAGTAGCTACAGCAGGAAGAGGAGAGCCACTTAGGATGCCGCTGTTCTGGCTGGGTGATAGGCAAGATAATGGATTTTCTAGGGCTTGGTACCGTGGTGGCTGTTTACTCACCTGTTAGATCTGAGAGAGAGCTAAAATACCTCAGGAAGCTTGTCAGAAAAATTACGCAAGATGTGAAATCAAGTAAGAGTTGCAAAATAAGATGAGGATGTCCTTATCCTACATATATCGCCCAAAAATCAGAGAATAGATGAATGTGAAAGGCAGATATGAACGTGCCCTTTTATTGAATATTAGATTTACATTATTGTGTGACAAGAAGAATCAGACTTGGGAAAAGCACAATATACTGTGCCCTGTGCTGTGCTGTCTTTGAAAGCAAACAAGTGGTTGCTATTATTTGATTCTGATGCTAAATTAATTTTTTTCTCCAAATGTTTCTTTGGATCTTCGAACATGTAATTACTTATCATCAAGAGGAAGCATTTGAAATAGAATCCAAAATACTACAGTGTAATGAAATAAACAGTAATATATAGAAAACAATGTAATGTTTACTTGTTGGCGTACAGCATATGCTATGAAGCAGAGCTGTTCTGGGGTTGAAGTCATATTTTTATGGCAGCTGTTCTGAAAACTGTTTTTGCTTCTTACAATCTTGCAATTCTGTTCTATACTGCTAAGTATGGCCAATATATCATGTGCACCACTACAAGAAAAACAGGTGAGTACAGAAATGAACCTGCAAGGGGAGACTTTGCTGTCAAAAGTGTTTTCCTAAGCCAGTACAAGGAGTGTTCCATAGCAGCAGTCACTGAAAAAACCTGGTAGTGAATAAGACTTTGCATCAGACAGAAATGGCTCAGAATTAGTTTCTGGTGTGAGTCAGCAAAGAGATGTTTGTCATGGATTGTTATCAGACCCACATAAAAGCCATTGTGAAAGGTGCTTTGCCAGGACACATGCTTGTTCTGAAACAGAAATGATTATGTAGGGCCTCAGTCAAAAAGCATGAAAATGAGTGGAAGAATTCTTTTAACCTGTGTGGATTTAGGTGCCTTCCTCACCTGTTCATCTCTCCCTTTTCTGATTCCTCTTGCTATATATATAGTTGTATCATTCACCATCTTACTTTGCTAGAACCATGTCTGACAACAAGGATTGAAGCTAGTCGTTGTGTTTTACCACTGAAAATGAAGACAGCTTTGGCTTTGAACGCATTGATTCTTTTGCCAGTACCTCCCAATGACACCAAAAATAACTTCTTCCCATATTCTGTTCCCTCTTGTTTGAGCATGCCATTTTTTTCCCCTGACACATTGTCACAGATAATAGAAAGGTGCTAGAACACTCCTGTTGAAGTATTTGATAGCTTTCTGATTAAGGTGAAAAAAGTGGGAAAGCATAGATCATGTAGAAGTCCATTTTGTATGGGAGCTCTTTGTGTGTACAGAGCTTTCAGAATTGATGGCTCAACAGCTGAATTTTCAACAGATTTGAGAAATCATGATCTACATCAAGCAGGAGCAAATGTCAGACATTATTTTCTTATATTCCTGTATATACTGAAGATCAGGTAAGAGTCCAGTTTTAGAGACTTTGGTTTATGGCCTTATTTTTATGACTGTAAGAACAGAAGCGTGAAGTGGGTAGCTCAAGTGCTTTCTTCCATTAAGCAACAAATGGTGGTTTGTAAACACCTCAGAAGGCTCTAAGCAGTAATGCAACATGGGATTTGAAACTTGCCAACTTGAAAGTGCCAGTTAAAGGAAGTTGGGATAAGTTTTATTACTACTATCTGGATAAGATGTATAAGAATTATTATAAAGAATCCATAAATAGCAAGATGATATAAAACTGTTAGATTTAGCTGACTGAAAGATTCTCTTAAGGGAGGACATATGACAAATTGGGTACGGTTTACGCATGGAATACGTGTACTGTTCAGGGTGATCATGGTGTATTACAGCACATTAGTAAGCAAATGGATATTTTCCCCTGTAACTTTGCTCTATAAAAATTGCACTGAACTAATACACAAATATGCAGGGGTTTTTAAGTGTACAATTTTATATGCTAAGCAATACTGTGTTTTGTGGTTTTTATTCATGGACTCAGCTTGTATATCTGGTTTTGCCACTCAAAAACACTCTCTGTAAAGCTGGGTTACTCCCAGGGGTCACAGGATGAAAAGGAATGTCATTGCATGATTATAACAATAACTGTGAAACTCTGCAAGGACACATAATGTTTCAGAGAATGAAAAGAATCCTTTCTGTCTAATGAGAGACCGTATGCAGCCTGATCCACCTGTGAGAAGGGTTACTTGTGAGGATGGATAGCCTGAAGTCAGGAGGTGCCTCTATGTCTGTTTTTCTTGGTTTAGGAGCAAAAAACTCATAATGCACCAAAAATGTTTTAAAAATACATGCAATTATTAGAGAAGCAAAGAATGGTGATGCTTGAGGAAAACCTGTGCATGTCATCTAGTTCAACCCTGCAGCTCAAAGCAGAGTTGCCTAGAGCACGTTTGTTAATGACTGTCTCCAACTGAGTTTTGAGTATCTCCAAAGATGGAGGTTTCACAAGCTGTCCGAGCAACCTCTTCCAGTGTTCAACCACCTTTACAGTAAAAAAAAGCATTTTCTTGTGTTTAAATTGCATTTAATAAGGCTAAATTTAACCAGTTCACTTTTTGTGAGGCTTTCAAAATACTTACTAGAAATGTATTAGCGTCTTAAACATGATGGTCTGAAAACTGAAATGTGTCATGACTTGGTGATTCTTAAGATTGTTGGAATTTGCATAGTTAGGGATGAGATCTGTATCCCAGGTCTCAGCCTTTGCTCTGGCAATTAGTTGGATTATCTGTGGCATTGTTTCTGATTGCATTCTTTCAGAAGAAACTTCTTTTTGCAGTTAAAGGATTCTCAGGTCCTGAAAATTATGTTAGATTTCACTCCAGAAAATGCATATATATTGTATTTGAATATCGTAACACAGCTCAACGTGTTATGAGCTAGTAAAGAATTAGCTGCTCTCTGCCTGGAAATTTGAAACAAAGAGCTTTTAGGTCTTGACAAGATGGGAAAAGCCTACTGTAGTCCGGGGAGAAGTAGCATTAATTTTGTCAGGGTGGTATTCAGAAATCCTTTCTGTGCCTAGTTAGCTTGAGTTACTGATGGTGCACTTGTTAAAAGATGCATGTATTTGCAAGGGGGTTTGTTTAGGAGCACAGAAGCTATATTTTAAGGGAATATTTATTTTGCTAAGATGTTTTATGTTTGAAATAATATGTTTTATGGTGCCTTATCATACAGTCTGTACTTTAAAAATGTGTAAATATATCATGCATATTAATTATTTATTATTATAGATGCCTTTAAACAGAAGCTAGAGGAACTCTCCATTTTCATACAAGGGCTGTTGCTGGGTTTGGTAGTGTCTTTAAGAAGAGAATTATACCCACTGTGAATGAACATACAACGGGCTGTATGTTACAGTACATTCTTAACTATGCTGATCCTTAGGACTACTTTTTAGGGTAAGGGCTATAAACCAGACTTATGGGACCTAGTATTTGCATTACATTTATTTGCAGGAAAAGCACATTTCAAAAGCATACTTAGGCAATTTTGACAAAGAACTTTAAAAACGGTAATGTCTTGTTCTTAGACATTGTTCTTTTTTTTCATAATCTTTTTTCCATTTTCAGGCAGTAAACATTCTCAACTTTAGAATTGTCAAGAATTTAACTCCATTTAGTTATTGCACCAGCGTGAGTTTTAAAAATTTAAAATCCATTTGCAATAGTAATTTACAAATAATGAATGATTTAACCTTTCTTTACTGTCTCTAACAGAGAATATCAGTAGAGATGAGATGGCAGTCAGCCCACTTGCGGTAGGCATGGTCTGGTCCACAGTCTGCATAATAGCGCGTTCTTAAAGCAAAAAGGACTGACTTAGAAGGAGAGTGAAAAGAACTAAATGAAAAAGCCTAGTTTTAACTTGAAAAACTAATTCATCAGTGGGAATTGAGAGTAATTCTTGAAAAATTAGGGAATGTAGAACCTGAGTAGGATGAGAATCATCCTTCACCTTTACATGTTCCAGCGTAGACAGTTCGGTTGGAACAAGGCAAGTTGGAGCATATTAAAAGCCACAGCCTGAAAGCTGGACTTTCAGTGAATTTAAAGTAGTGACTTCAGTATAGAAGCAGCAGCTCATCTTCCCTGAAATTCTGGCCTGGAGTTTTAACTGGAGGTAAATCACATATTGGTAGTGCTCCCAGCTTACATCTCACCACTTACTCTTACTCTTACTCTGTGTTATTTTAGTTATGTAATGGTGCATTAATTTTACTTCTTCATCTGCCCAATACGGTACTTCTGGTTCAGAGTTGTGTTTTTGTTTCAGCTTGGCATTCTGGTCAGTTGCAGTTCTCATTGACTTGTACTGCTGTGTGTTCCCTCTATTGTTGAACAGTTAGACCAAACCAAATAAGCCTATCTAAACTTACTGTAACAGAGTAACGGCTGAGTTTTGTTTATTTGTGAGCTCATGCACATACTGTTTGTAAGTATGAGATGCAGGTAATTTTTCACACAAGACAGTGGAGAATATCGGTATTGATATCATTGGCTAGCAATCCTGGTTTGGTTTTTGTTATCTTGGACAGCCTCCTCAGTTACACTTTTTTGTGCACAAACTAGACCATTCGCATTCTAATTCTGAGTAAGGAAACATATAATTTTCTGTTCTAGTTACAATAACGCAGTTTCAGAGCGTGTGTCAACGGGAGTTCCTGTCTGAGAATGACTATCCAGTTCCCAATCACTGTTTCTGTTTATTTTTCCTCTGTAACACAGAAATCTTTGGCACGTGTTCTCCACCCAGTTAGTTAGTTCCCTGGGCTGACTGTTAGTTCTGTTCTGGCAGTAAGGGCAGATGCCTTAGGTGAGTACTGGCCTCATGGAGTGCCCTAGAGACTGGTACCTTGAACCTGATGTTGCTGTGTTATGTAGGATGACTTTCAACCCTGTTGATGCAAAACACTTCAGTGTGTCTACACACTAATGGATACAGCATGATAGCAGCTGGGCCTTTAAGGTGGCTGGGGGACTGAAAACCTCCTGAAAGACTGGGCTGAGGGACAAGGTTTGTTTAGTCCAGAGAAGAGAAGCTTAAGGTGGGTCTAGCAGTCGAAATGGGAGACAGTGGTCGCAAGTTGCAAGAATTGAAACTTTGGACAGCAATAAGGAAAAAAAACTAATCATAATGAGGGAGGTTAAGCACTGGAATAGATGCCCAGATTGATTGTGGAATCTCCGTCTTTGGAGATTTTCAGGTGTTGTGGGATGACCCTGGCTGGAGGTGTGGTGCCAGCCAAAGCTGCTCTGTCAGTCCCCTCCTCAGCTGAACAGGGGAGAGAAAATATAACCAAGGGCTGGTGGGTAAAGGATAGGGAGAGATCACTTACTAGTGATCTCACTAGTGATCGCTCACTTACTAGTGATCTCACTAGTGATCGCTCACTTGTGATTACCTAAACAGGCAAAACAGACTCCACTTGGGGAAATTAGTTTAATTTGTTACAAAAAAAATCAGAGTAGGATAATGACAAATAAAAGCAAATATTAAAAATACCTTCCCCTCACGTGTACCTTCTTCCCGGTGTAACTTTACTCCCAAATTCTTTATCTCCTCCCCACCAGTGGCAGAAGGGGATGAGGAGTGGGGGTTGTGGTCAGTTCATCACACGTTGTCTCTGTTGCTTCTTCAATTTTAGGGAAGACTCCTTGCACTCTTCCCCTGGTCCAGAGTGGAGTCCCTCCCATGGGCTGCAGTTTTTCACGAACTTCTCCAAAGTGAGTTCTGATGGGCTACAGTCTGGGTCTCCCATGGGTCACAAGTCCTGCCAGGAAACCTGCTCCAGTGTGGGGTCCTCCCCGGGTTGCAGATGGATATCCGCTCCACCACGGTCCTCCCAGAGTTGCCGGTTGTTATCTGCTCTACTTCCATGGGCTGAGTGGCACAGCCTGCTTCACCACTGATTGGCTGCACCACAGGCTGGAGACAAACCTCTGTTCAAATGCCTGGAGCATCTCCTTTCTCACTGACCCTGGTGTCTGCAGAGTTGTTCCTCTCACATAATCTTACTCGTCTCTACAGCTGCAATTACTCCTGTGCAGTAATATTTTTCTCTTCTTAAATATGTTATTGCAGAGGCACTGCCACTGTCACTAAGCCTTGGCCAGTGGCAGGTCCACCCTGGAGCACTGGCTTCCAGCCAGCACTTTCTTCCAGCACCTTCTCACAGAAGCCACCCCTGTAGCCTCCTTGCTACCAAAACCTTGTCATGCAAACCTGATACATCAAGACTCAACTGGACAAGCCCCTGGGCTGCCTTATATAAGTTTGAAACTAGCCCTTCTTTGAGAAGGAGGTTGGACTGGATGACCTCCCGAGGTCCTTACGCTCAGCTCTTCTGTGATTCCATGAATCACATGGAAAGAGCTGAGATTTTTCTGCTTGATCTGTAACTGCAGTTCTAAGGATTTTACTCCTTGAAATTGCAACTGTTAACATCATGTCAGTACATAGTTATATGAAATAAAAGTGTTCAAATTACCTTGTGTGGGTGGAGGTAATCTCTGCAGCCATGAACTGCAAATAGTAATTAAAAAGGGTGGTAGCAGAATGTATCCTGTACTAGAGCTCCTGCTATCTGCATTGCTGTATGCTCTTCACTGCGTTGTGTACAAGTACCACTGCAGCCTCTGGTGAAGGAAGGCAGAAACCTGGTAAACCTATGAGACAGTAATGAACTGCCTGTGGTTACTATGATACTGATGTACTATTCAAAAGTGTTTTTCAGCTAGTAAAACACACCTGCATTTGGGCATTTGCCATTTCTAAGATGACAGTCTGTTTTCTAAATCTTTGTGTTCATCCATATGCCATTACATGTAGGTTTCAGACTATTTCAAAGCCTAACTCTTTAGTAGGTTAGCAATTCGAGTCTGTTATGAGGCAGTGTAACCCAAGGGCTGGATTGTTTGATGGCTGCTTGCTGATTCTTACGTGTACCTGCCAACATTTGACATTCAGGAAGTGGTGGAGTTGGTTAATGTGCCTAGTCACTCTTTCTGCCTTAGCAGTCTTGGTGTCATTTGGTTAGCAGAAACTACAATCTGAGCAAGAGTTTCTTGGAGGGTTCAGTACTCCGTAGGGCTGTTACAAGGGGTAGTTTCCTTGTTTCCTAGAAGCAGCAGAGATAGTGCTTATACTGAGAGCTGTACTTCCTGTCCCACAGAAAGTGTACCATACTGTGTACCACCTTCCTACGTATCTGTAGGCAAATGCCAAGAGCCAGGACTGATTGAGCCATACTTATGGCAGAAATGCTGCTTTGCTTCTGTGTCAGGGCTGTAAGTGTGCATGGTGTCTAGCAGGAGTAGCCAAAGCACAGTTGTCTCTTTACGTACATAGCACCTGCTCCTGCAAATCTTCCTTCCCTTAGCTGTCTTATCTGTAAATCCTGTGCTGACCCACATCATCATGGCTAGCAGCGCATATAGGTGTGGTGCTGGCTGCTGTGATGTATGTCTTGGGGATCGTTGACAAGCTGGGCCCTGGACTTTGCTTAACTCATGCGATTGCTTCAGTGGCTCTGCTGTCACATGGTAGTGACAGCAGCAGACACAGAACCACCTTTGCCTCCTCCTAATGCAGCCAGCCATGCTCAGTCAGCCTTGTTAGTGACTCTATCTATGCAATCAGTCAAAAGACTGAAAAAGCAGTTAACATGGAGGAAAGCTCACAGAAACGACAGTCTGCTCCCAACAAGAAAAGGAAAATATGCCTGTGAAAAATGTTTGGAGTTTCAGGTCTAGATGTACTGTGACCTATGTCACAAAACCGGTCCCTTTTTCTGTCAGTCCTAAAAGTCTAATAGTAGTGGATGTAAAACCAGATCTCTGGCATGTTAAGCTGTGGTCTGCTTGGCCTGAAGGCTATGTGTATCAGCTGACTGCTCTTGAGGAATCGATACATATTCCTCAATCCTTATGGCTGTTAACTGTCACCTTTCTTGGGTAATAAAATTCCTAAAGAGGCAAATCTTGCCCCTACTTTCTGAGGATTAATAAGGTAGAAGTAACTAATGAGCTGGCTTTAACAGAACACTGAGAACATGCTACTGATTTTAACTGTATTGGGAGGCGGCACCCTTATAAGCTAGTGTTTCCACTTGGCAGCTAAAAAAAATATTTCTACAAAAAATAGGCAGATTTAGTTTCAAATGTTGTAGGTATGTTGAGCTGTCTCCCTTCAGATCAAGGAATATTCTTTTGTCTCAGTAACATCTCATGAGTGAAGGCAGACTTGGAAAAGATTTCATATAGCCAGAGAAGATGTAAAGTTACGAAAAGAAACTGTATTTCTTGTCAGAGGACAGAGACTGCAGATACCTGGATCCACTGAGAAATCGCTGTTGGGGACCTAAAGCAAAATCGAGCGATAACAGATAAAACTTCTAACTCAGGAGGACTTCTAAATCAAATATCTAATCAGCTACATTAGCAGCTTCTCCTTTGGCCTTCTGATTAGTCTTGAGAGCTATGAAAGGATGTGGTGGTCCTAAACACTCTTGTTATATACTCAGCTGTCTTTTCAGTAGAAATACGTCTTTTTCTATTTTTTTATTAAGAGTTACCTAATTGCTACAGATTTCAGAGCTACCTGAGGAGGGAAGAAAAAGTGTGTGTATGTTGGAAGAGCTGTATCAGCCTTATCCTTTACCTAGGTCTTTGGAACATGGTATTTTACCAATAAGTCTCTTGTTAAGTAGAAAGTATTGCTGTTGTCCTACTGTGGTGTCTTCAGAATGTGTTTTGTAAAGTT
Organism: Psittacus erithacus; assembly: GCA_009867235.2. Taxonomy (NCBI): domain Eukaryota; kingdom Metazoa; phylum Chordata; class Aves; order Psittaciformes; family Psittacidae; genus Psittacus; species Psittacus erithacus. Next base: position 13,042 of record WYDI02034993.1, read on the forward strand.
AGGCTGAGGTACCGCAGTGACACATTGTGCTTGATAAAACTACATACAGAGGACAAATTTTCTAGTCCATGTGTCTTTCTTTGTGTGTGTCCATGATAGACGACATGACAAAAGACTGCCAAGTGCACTCGGAATACTCAATCATTCATAAATGCTGTTGATGAGTATTCACCTTCAGATTGGCTAATGTACTGATTCCTTTCACCTTGATGTTTTTCTCCAGTGCTTCTCAGCAATGGACTTAGATGGGAATTGATGGAACAGCACTGAGGCTTCTCTGCCTGCTGCAGGGAATCAGATCAGTGTTCACTATATGGGAAAGAGATATGGTGCCTTTCTGATTTATTATTCTGAAATTTCTTTACAGAGAGAAATTCAGGGTAGAATTTATAAAGAAATTAATTGGGTAGAATACAAAACCAAACCCAAAACAAACTGAAAACAAACCCACAACCAAATCCTGAGAAATGAAAGATACAGAATTAATATTCCTTCTCTCAAGTCAACAGGAGTTTGCTCATCCAGTGCTTTGTATTACTAACTTTCAGGCATTCACTGTTTTGCAGTTTCCAGGCTCTTGCAAATAAGGAGCCTTTTGTAATACTCAAGCTAATTTTCCTTGTGTGTTTTTTTTTTTTTCCCCATCAAAATCAACATTGACTCACCATATTTGATTATATATTCTGTTTTTTCCTTTCCCATTACTGATGCTCACTCCTTTTCCCAGAGTATGTTTGTCATATCTATCTTGAAGTCCATGGGCAATATAATTAACACCAATTTTTGTATAATATGTTCTTGTATAGACACATGCTCCATTACTTTGGTTGTATAGGCTGTCACTAACCTTTTAAAACCTCCCCCCAGTTAGACTTGGTTAAAAGCCCTTGGAGAGTTTCTGGAAGACTGAGACTAATTTCAGTCTTCCAGTGGCTTTTTATTGAGCATTTAAGAGCCCTTCTTGATATTTTGTTTTTGTTCTTAGATAAAATACTTCAAGAATTATCAGTTCCAAAAGTGCTTGAGAAATGAAAAATCTAAGCTTGCGCCAGTGGTGTCCTGTTGTCTAAAGCAGGTGCATCTAGAGGACTTTGTTTTGTCCTTTTCTTAACTGAAACTTGATGAATGCTGGATGATTGGGTTTGGAGAAGAGTGGTGTGGCAGCTCTAGGTTAGTCAGGGGTCCCCAGCAGATTTTGAAAGGTCACTGTGTGTCATTTGCGTTTACTTTTGCTGCAGTGCAAACCTGGCCCTTTAGAATGCCCATGGACAGTTAATTTTTGCTGTGATCCTGAAGCTCATTAGGGGAGTAAAGGGTTTATTTTAGGAATAAAGAACTGAAAAAGACTCAGCTTGTTCAGCATAGGAGGAGTAAAACTGTGAGACAATATGAATACATAAGGGAGTAAGTACAAGACATGGAAAAGACCTATTTTTAAGCTTAACGACACTATTTGCTTGTGAAAAAAATGTGTCTAAACTGGCCATGACTATATTCTGGCTGAAAATCAGAAGAAGGTTTTTTAATTATATGAGGTTCTGAAACAGACTACAAATAAGGTAGTGGTTCAAAAGAAGAGCAACTGCTTTTAAGGTGGAGCTCAATACTTTTATGAACAGGATTATACAATGTACCTATGGACTGATTCTGATGAGTAAGGAGATCAGTCCTGTGTTTCTATATTTTCCTGAGCAATTCAAGTAAAAGTAGTAAATGTCAATTTTAAACAATTTGTAACTTGGCTCAGCCTGAGTACAGTTCAGTGGGATGAAGAAAAGGCACTTTATGGCTTAAGGGCATCTTGCCTTCTGCATTTCAAAGGCCTGTGGCAACAATGGTAGCTTGTCAAAACAGTTGTAAGAGTCTTTTAAAATGCAAGGTTTTAGACATTAATCTCTGATCTGCCCATAGCAATAATATTTAATGTCTTTATAAAACTTTCTGAATCCTCTGCCCTAACTCAGGGGAGGAAGAACAAGCTCCATTTTCATCACGTGTAGAGGGAAGCGTAGGTATAATCCGCTTATAAGGGAAAACTATTGTGGTTATGTGAATTATCTGTGTCCCAAGACTGATCTGTAAACAATTACATGTGCAGTACACAAGCATGGTGGGGACACGTAACCGGACAAGAAGTTGTGAGAAATGTTCTTCATTAATTTGTTGGTAAAATGCTTCATCTATTTTACACAGAATTTTTGTTATCTTTACTAGGTCTGGGCCATTGGTGCAGTCGCTAAATTCTCCATGCCCATTAAGCAAACTTTCTTCATTGTCACATACAGCTTGTTATGAATCAGAAAAGCTGTAGATCTCTATAGCTAGGCTGCAAAACCTGAGAGACGATATGTGTTAAACCGTGTTCTCATTTGCAAGCTTTTGTTTCAGTATTTGGGATTTTCTGGTGCACCAGGCTCACTAGAAACTCTTGCTTTGGCCTAGATTAATCCCTACGAGCAGAATACAAATTACTTTATACTGGTGGATTAAAAGTTAGTTAACAATTGGTATTGCCTCTTCAGTTTGGCTCTTAAAAAACCAAAAGTGTCTCCAAGTTTGCAGTTCTCACCTGCAATCATAGCAGCAAAACCTATCTGAGAGGTAACTAATCAGTGCATTTTCTTCCTGGCCTAATTGCATTTCTCATGAATCAGCTAAACCCATTCTGGGACTTAGGCAGCTATTTCTGGGTCTTTGAAGGGAGGTGGGGATTGCAGGAAGCTTTCAGCATTGCACTGCTACTGGTAACAAATTTATCAGTGTCAATGATTTCCAGACTCTGAGTCTGAATGTTAAAGCTGGTAGTTGCAAGTAGGACATTTTTCATCACAACTTTTTCTGTTTTGCTGGAACAAAAATGGCTTTTCAATTAAATAGCATTTTTTGACGGGAAGAAGAAGTTTTGTTAGGATATTTATTTCTTAAAATCTGAAAACATACAAATGTTCTCAATTCTGGTAATCAAAACCATGTTGTATACAGACCCCCTTCCCAAATTTAATAAAATATTTTTGTCTCTTATTTAAACTTTCCATGAAAAGGCGTAAGTATGGCTTCCCAGCTGCCTCTGCTCTGTACTGTTTGGTTTTTCACAGGTGGAGTTTGTCTGGGAGAATTTTGAGTCCCTTACAGCTGCAATAAATAGGGTAAAAAGTACTTGTAGTATTTGCCCAGTGTCTACCCTTGCTTAGTGTTAGCCAACACTTACAAAGTTGTGTTTCAAAAAAAGCAATAAAAATGTAATGTTTCTGTTGTTCTGTAGTGTAGTACTGGCATTTTCTGTAGTGAAAAGGTTACCCTTTTGTATGTTATTGTCATTGTGTGAAGAATATTCCAGTTTTCAGCTAAAATGTGCTGAAAGAACTCTAGCTTGTCTTTTAACATCCATTATTAAATATTTGAATTCTCCAAAGATCAGGAGGATACTTATGCTGCTAATGACTGACTGACCTTTATATTAACACCACTTCGAAGACAGTTTAGTGGCTTACCTCTTTAGGAAAATTAATAAATCCAGAGGTTCCATTAGGAAGTATTTTGATTCCTAGTTCTGCTTTAAAACATAATTATATGTTACTCATTATGTTGCTTACACTCCCCTGTATTTTGTCTCTTCATTCAAAATCTGGCCTGCGATGTAATTGCATTTCTGTTCTTTCTTTTATCTCTAAAGCCACATCTTGAAGTCGGTGGGACTGCATCATTGAAACAGAAAAGTATTTGCACTGCATCATCTGAGAGTCTTGTCTCTCCACACATTGTTCTTAGTGTAACTTGAAAACATATGTCCCATTACTGCTCTTGAGGAAATATCAAGTAAGATGTAGAATGTCAACTGTAGTTATTGTGGGAGAGTATAATGGCTGGGGGGGGCCTCTGGAATAAATGCTGGAACCTGAAGAGCAGCTCTCCGCATTGCTTGCTCCTTCTTTCCAAATGGTTGTAGAATTCTGAGACCAAATACATGGTAGACATGGGTTGTTTCCTGATACATAACTTCGCATTTTCATTTTTGAAATGGCAAGATTTATCTCACCTTTTCTGTTTTAGAAGACACTTGTTTGAGACTATGCAAAAAACTTTTCCCTCTTGGTGTTGTGTTTTTTGTTTTTTTTTTTTTTTTTTTCCTGTTAGCAAGTAAATCTCTTACTGAGGTTTCGGGCAGGTAAGAAGGTAGTTCTGCACTTAGATATTATTGTTTTTATGTAAGTAGTACTGGGATAGAAAATTCTAATTCAGCTGCAGCTACTTAGCCAAAACAATTTCTGTCAGCCCTTTCTTTCATTCAGCTAAACCAAAACAGTCATGAGTGCATCCTGTCTGACTCAGCAGTGTATCTGATAAGGGGTACTCTATCACAACTGGTGCAATTACAAAGAAAAGGCAGCGAAAAAGAAAGTATATGACTTCATTATTAGCACTCATTTCCTCAGTGCAGGAAGAGCGTCATCCACAAGCTATTGCATCGTCTGCATTCAGAAAATTCTGAGAGGAGTCAGGTATTTAGATGTTCCCAGCTCTGATCTCACCACACGGAATCTCTGATTGCCATCTGCCAGCCATGTTGTATCTCTAGTGATGCTTCCTGCAGCACTGATTTCTGCCAAAGAGCTCAACCTGGCTCACACACACGATTTCTCACAAACAGAATCAGTCATGTAATTGTGAGTGTTATCATTCATCTGTCTGCGCAAGATGAGAAGACTCGTGCACTCAAATGGATTTCATGCCTGTCAGCTTTATCACTTATGTGTGGAGGTTCCAGCACTCCTAGCTTGAATTGATTTGGCTGTGAGATATGTGTGTACTGGAATATATTTATTTGTGGTGTATACAATCTGGGTACAGCCTAGTTGGAAGTTAAAAACTATTTTAATGACTAATTTAATGTATTTTAGTCATTGGTTCTAACAGAGACATAAATTATTTTAGGTGTGTCCTGGTATTTTCTATTTCATTACGCGGGACAGACCAGGGGTTCTGAGCTGTGGTGCCTCTCTTTCCTTTTGAGCCTGCTGTGATTATCGTTGGCATCCAACATCAGAAACACTTGCCCTGGAAGCTCTATGTCACAAATAAGGTGAACTGTATTAATCTGTTACGGAGCAGAGTTTTTGTTTAAGTCCAGACCTTTTCATTTTAAAGGTCGCATGATGACATCAAAGATCAATAAATGGTTAATGTGCTATATTTCAGTGATGAGGAAAGAGCAGATTAAGAACTGCTGTAAAAAGCAATTGTTCCTTTTCAATGGTTACAGCTTTGCATTTGGACTTGGGGTGTTATTTATGCAATTGCCATATTCCCATGACTCCATCACAAATGAGTTGTAAAATTCTGTAGATATCCTGGTCAGGTAAATAAATGGGGATGAAAAACTACAATGGCTTTCATAGTCTGTATCCTATGCATTTTATCTCAGATAAATAGACTCAATAAATGTTACAGTGCATGCACTTGCACCACACATACTGCATTTGATTCCTAATGGGTCATACAGTGCCTTTTGCAAACCTTCAAAGAAATGTCAATCTGTTCTGTGGGAAATATATTTTGGTACTAAATTTACTTTATACAATTTTGCACTAGTGAACTTACTCCTGTCATATGTTTCTAAAGCGTGTAGATAGTAAAATTTATGATTTGGATTTGATCTGCCTCTTAGTTGCAAAGGTCTTAATTCCACTGAATTGATACAAGCTGGATTCTTTGAGTCTTGATGCATTTTAATGTGTCTGATATTATATTAACATAATATCAACATAAGCTACATGAATTTTATTATTTGAGCATATAAACCGAAAGTAATTTACAATATTTGTCAGAGTAAGTCTGAAGTATGTTACATAGATATGTATTATATAGAATGGATCCTGTGTCATGCTTAACATGGTTTGACCATAAGTGATGTGACTGATGATATTAAACAGATGCAGATGCTAAGAACTGATGCTAAAAGAGAGGATGGAAGCAGCATCAACTGTACTCTTGTGACTTTTGAGCACCTGAATGAAAACTCAATTAAAATTTTGTGTTAATGAGAATAATCTCTTTCTAAAGGGCATAGTACATTAACACTTAAGTAAGCTTGGGAAGTTACAGAAAGGCTGAAAATCTCACTTTGTAATGTAATACTCACTAAGTGATAACTTTGAAATAAGCTTGTTTGATTTAAGACCAGAATTTTATAGATGTGGCTTATAAAAAGAGAAGAGCTATTTATTTTAAGTAGAATATGGCACATATTGATATAGCCAAATGTAGACTTACATCTAGATGATAGCGTTAGTTTGACATTTATTTTAGTATTTAGGATGACGCAGTCCCAGATGATTCCATTTATGTATAATGGGAAGTTCTTGTACATGGCAGAGACAAGTTTAATACATAATTTTTCGTAGTTGTTCCATAAGGCTAGTACAAGAATAACTAGTTAACGGTTGCAAGATGTCAGTAACTCTTGGCTATTGAATATTGAAAAGAATATTGAAATTGCAGAATCTAAGCTAATTAGAGTCACCGTGTTTATATATTTAGATATGTATTGCTGAGGATTATGTGTGCATTATTGCTATGGCCTCTGAATAGTTTCCAATCATCCTAGATCTTTGAGCTAAAGAAAATGGATGGCTAAAATGGCAGTGTGGTGAATGTGGAGCTGAAGTCTTCATCTGTACTCTATTCATGATACCAGGAAGCTCCAAGGAAGTTGTCTTTAACTTGTGTTTGTAGAAAGTCATTTAATGTTTGAGGTTTGTTGACACCGAGGAAGAATATAAAACATGTAGTGGTACTTGGCTAAAGGTTTGTGAAAAAAGTGCCATGCCAGCATTGCTATTGCTGCCCCTTAGACCTCTGTTAGTTCAGGGAACATCAGGAACCCATTCACTTTCCGCCAAGTCTTTGAAAGACTTCCCATCAAATGAGATGGGATTGAGCCAGATCCTTTGCCTGAAGTGTGTAAGTGTATTGTTCAAGCAGTAAATTTCAGTAAGTGACAGGAGAATTAGAGAGAAAAAAGACATGGAATATACTTGGACAGGTAAATGTATTCACCTTGAATTTAAAATCTTTGATCAGAAAACTGAAATCTAAATGACTTATTTTTCATGTTACATCAGCCAAGGTATCCAAAAGACTTTCAAACAAAGTCTGTTGAGCAATAAAATTAAAATAATAAAAAAGGTGTATGAGCAAACACTGATGACTGAGCCTACCTTGAGCCTGTTCACCCATTTTCTGTTCCTCAGGAGCTCTCTGAAGAAGGTTTGCAAGGTAGGTGACATGACTATTACTCCTTAGGCACAATGGTGATTTACTGGTCTGGCTGTTGCTAGATATGATCTGTTCCACCACACAAGAATGATTTGTTTAAAGCCTGTCAGAAGTTCACCAGTGTAATAAGAGGGAAATTCCTGTAATCTGCAATAGTAGTAATTAAGATTTAAGTGTTACACACTTTTACATGCCTACGTACGTATTCTAGGAATAATTTATGCACAAAAAGGTATCTTAAACTGACTCCCCTGAGGCCAGTGGTGTATGTCCCATTCCTGTAGTGAGCTTAAGACTTGGTTAAAGTGATTGAAATCAGGATTAAAGTATGAATTGTAGGAAGAGTTGTGTCCTCTGCAGAGATAATGTAATGATAATTTTTCTTTTCAGTTGTGAAGCATTGAAGAGAGTCTGTTGCTTTTTCTTCAGAAAACAAACAAGTTTCTCGCCTTAGTTTACATGCCTTTGCATGTGATGCTCCATCGTGTACATACATGTCCGAATAGATACTTTGCCTGGAAAGAAGAGGAGATCTTACACAGCGCTGTTTGTGAGTAGGCATAAGCCATGTGAATGGTGTGGCAGAGCTTTCATCGCAGCAGCAATGGACATGCATTTGTGTTTGTAATGAGTCCTGAAAGAGTCAGTGACTCAAACTCCTTTGTGTAGAATACCCTGAGTAAAAGAGTTTATGAGGTGTATAATGTCCCATGCTCTGTACTTCCTAACTACCAGATTGACTTTTGCAGTTCAAATAAAATCTGACATGCTGGATCTTCTGACACATTAGCAGCTAAACATCTCTCAAGGGCTGAGACCAATGGGTTTCCAAACTCTGCCCCGTGTTTGTACAGCTTAAATGCATAATAAACAGGGGGGTCAGGTTCCATGTGTTCCACAGAGCTTTAAAAAACAAGTGTAAAAGCCTGTTCAGTTTGGTTAATTTGATCATACTTTCCTATTTGTTTTTAATAGGCAAAATAAAACCTATTTTTAAAATAAATAAATGGATAAAATAATTAAGTAAAATAAAAATAAATAAATAAATAAAAGCTGTTGTCTTGAATTTTCTGACCTGATAGACATGCAGTTTGTTGGCATTTCCAGTCGTTAATAAGGGACTTTGTGTAAGGTAATAGAACAGTCAGTGCTTCAGCGGTGTAAATGTTTGTCACATCTCCTTAGAAAGGTATAAAAACTGTAATTTCTAAGTCATTAATATCTTTTCCGAGGAGCTGTATTTCTCTGGGCTTGCCTTTCTTTTTCAGTAGAGTGTACTGAGAGTTTTGAAGTTTTTCCTCATTAAATTAAGTTTTTTCCAGAGTTGGTGGAAAGCCTCTCTCTTACTTCTTGCTATAGCTAATAGTTTCAAACTGCATATATTGCATTTGAGATAGATGTGGATGGAGAAATATCAAAAGTGTTATATTTCATGAAAGCTAAATCACATCAAGAAATTACATTGTCTTCCCCATCAGTTAGTTTTAATAAAGAGCTCACAGAAATGTCAAAACTCAGTAAATTCCATATTAAATATAATGAGCTTTTGGCTTTGGTACTGCCAGAATCACTGGCAGATAGAAATGTTCCTTAAAACCTTCCTAGTATCTTTCTTCTATTTTCTAGCTTGCATTTTTTTTGAGAATGGTTAATGCACCTGGGCAGTTTGTTGTTAACTCAGTGCTGTCCTATAGCGGAAATAGGAATTCACCATACTTAGCTCTTTAATGTACTTCATACGTGAATCATAAACCTTTTCAGGCTTCAGTGTGCTAGGCTGACCCTAAGTTCATTATTTTTCTTGTCAAGATAAGCTCTGCCTTTCTCATTCCTCACATGATTTTCTGTGCTTGATCCAATTTACGTTCCTTTTTCTTGAGCAGGGGTTGCTGCTGCTGTGCATAACACTGGGACAGGAGTGATTCCAGTGTCTTCTTGTCGTGGTTTAAGCCCAGCCGGTAACTCAGAACCACGCAGTTGCTCTCTCACTTCCTCTTTTTTCCTTCCCCCAGCGCCTGGAGAGATGGGGAGGAGAATTGAAAGAATGTAACTCCCGCGGGTTGAGATAAGAACAGCCCAGTAACTAAGGTATAACACAAACCACTGCTGCTATCACCAGTAGTAATAATGATAAGAGAAATAACAAGGGAAGAGAATACAACCGCTCACCACCCACCAACCGATACCCAGCTCGACCAAGCAGTGATCTAACCCTTCCGGGTAATTGCCCCAGTTTATATAGAGTGGGCATGATGTGCTGTGGTATGGAATACCTCTTTGGTCAGTTTGGGTCAGGTGTCCTGTCTCTGCTTCCTTCCGGCTTCCCCTCCTCCCTGGCAGAGCATGAGGCTCAGAAAGTCCTTGGTCAGAGTAAACATTACTGAGCAGCAACTGAAAACATCAGTGTTATCAGTGCTGTTCCCAGACCGACAGTCAAAAACACAGCACTGCACCAGGGACTAAAAAAAATGACTGCTACTGCTGAACCCAGGACACTTGTACAGTGGCAAAATAGAAATATTTCACCTGCTGTCCCCTACGCTTGAATCACGGAGTCACTAAATTGTTGAGATTAGAAGAGACATCTGGAGAAATTACACTCCAACCCTCCCTGCTCAATGTAGGGTCAGCATGTCAGTCAGTTGAATATCAGTCAGCTCAGTGCGTCAGCCTAATACTTAGCAGTACTCAAAAAAACCCATTAAAATTGGATACTGAGAAAAATTGGGAAAAATATAAACAAAAAAAGAAATTATTAAAATGTCACTGCATGTTGTGCACTTTAATCTGTAACACTGTAGATAAAAGTTTTGGTTCTGTGCCTCAAAGGAAATGCAGTTGAAATCTATAATGCGGGAAATCATGGAAACAAATCAAAGGAATGAAACAGCTTCCTTTTGGAGAATGAGTGAAGAGCAGGACTTCTTAGCCTGTAAGCGAAGAATAAGATAGAAATCCATAAAATCAGAGTGGCATGGAAAAATGGAGGAAGAGATTGCTCAGTGTCCCTTCCAGCAAGATCTGGGGCATTAAATGAAAGTAGCAGCAGGCAGGTTCAGAAAGCAGAGGATGAGATGCTCCTTTAAACCCGTGGAATTCAGCTTTGGAACTCTCTGCCACGTGATACTGTGGGTAACAAAAGTTTTCACAAGTTCAAAAGCAATGACGCAGATTTATGACAGAAAAACCAATTAGCAGCTATTTAGGAAGAGACATGATCTCTGGCTTAGGAGTCTGAAAAGAGTATTCCGGGGAAATATTATTCCCTGCTAGCCCTGTTCTTTGCACTCTGTATGATAGGGTGCACAGCTCTTTGGTTTTAATTTAGAGTAAAGTTAAATTTCAAGATCTTGAAATCCTGTGTATTACTTCTCCTTAGAGCTCTAATTTCTAGAGACTTGTCAGAGGGAAAAGTTCAATTGAAGAGCACCATTTTTTTTGTAATGCACAAGTATAAAGGGTCTGCTACTAGTTCTCTTTCACTGTTATTATTTTATTGAGTTAATAGGGTACTTCCAATTTACATCAAGGGAAAAAGAAAGAGGCTGCCATTATCTCTTAAGAGAGTGAAATTACAAAGATGTCAGTAGGCACAAGACCTGTGTATTTCCAGCAGAATATACATGTTTTCCGAGATGCTTCAGTTTGCTCAAATCTGTGTCATCCATAGGAAATGGGAAAATTGTACATGCTGGTAGTGTTCTGAATTGGCCAGAGAGAGAAACAGAATAAAAGCTAATTAAGTTAATGGCTGGGGGCTAAATTCTCCTTTACTTGAGTATGTCTTCATGGCTGGTAAAAGGGCTGAATATTGTAATATCTAATGACCACCCAGAAGTCAGGCTTGCCAAGAGTGAGGACTGGATATTGCTATTAATTGCACAAGCAGTTAGATACAACCTCTGGTCACCCAGTCTTGTCAAAGACAGACACCACACTATGACGCTGGACTGCAGTGCTGGCTTGCTCATTCCCGTTGCAGTACCTCTGGTCATAGCCATCCTCTGACTAGTAACTTGATATCTAATCTCACAGAAATTGTATTTTCAGCAGATGTTTATGCTTAATAGTTTTGTAAATATAGTGGAGTAATGTCTTCAGCTTTAACCTCTTGATAATCTTGTGGGAGAAAATAGCATTTTCTTGACTAAACCCAGTTTAATGCCGTCTGCTCCCCTTGCTCTTTCTTGAAGAAGTGTCCTACTCAACTGTACTTAAAATTCTCAAGCTAAGCAAATAACTGCTTTGATATAAAGTCAGCTATTCTAAAAGCTTGCCTTTAAAGCTAATAGGAATACTTTCTGATTTTATTTTGAAACAAACAAACAAGAAAAAAAACAACCCCAGTGAAAACCCAAAAATCTTCAGTGAAAATTTTTTGGTTTAAAGTATCAAGTTTTGAACTCGGAAGTGCTTCCAGGGCACCTTGTTTCTTCTATAGCTTTTGTAGAGTTACACTTGAGTTTTCCTCTCATGGAAGTACAAGACTCTTAAACTGTAGCTCTCATCCAGAAGAGAAATAAATGTCCTCTGTGGATTTCCCAGGGATAAGTTACTGTCTTTTTGTTTGTGGTCTTTTGGTTTGTAATTTTTTTTTTTTGTTTGGTTATTTTTTTATTTATTTATTTTTTAATTTTAAATGAATCAGTGTTTCCAAGGAAAGCCAACACTTTATGGAGAATTTTTTTTTTAAACAAAAAAAAACCCCAACAAACAAATAAAAAATACTCCTTTTAAAACCAGATACATCCACCTACTTTCTGGAAGAATGGAGGAAAGAAATCTATTGCTTCTCTTCTAGGTATTTTAACAGTACCCTTTTGTTTAGGCAGATTCATTCGTACCAATTTAATTTGTGTTTCTTTGGGTGTACTGTTTCCTGTAGTTTATCGGGTCAGACCATTGTACTATTACGTCTCACAGTGAGCAAGGGGCTGTTCCTTAATTCCTGTTCTCACTGTTTTCTGTTAACCTGCATCATCAATGGAAATTGTCCAGAGCCAGTCCAGTGGCTCCCAAGTCATCTTGCCTGTTTCCTGCTGAGGGTCTTATAATGGCTTTTCACTGTTTGCCTGTTTCAGCAATTATTTTCTGATTTCTAGCCAAATAGTGATTCACGCAGCATATAAAGGTTTCATTCCACTTTTGTTTTCAGTTTCCAATGTTCTTGTGTTTTCCTACAATTTTACTTCCGAAAGACGTACTACCTTTTTAATTCCCTTATAACCTACTACTACTTTCAATTTACCATCATTTATCTACTCCACCTCTTCTTTCGTGCTGTTGGGACAGAGCTTTGCTGGAAAGTCAGGGGCTGCAGCAGGCTCTTTTTTGCTTTTGAAGATCTGTCACATTTGTCAAGGAGTTTTAAGTTTCTCATATTCTCTTCTGCATGGAAATGAGCATTTCTTCCAGCAGAAGACATCCTAACATGGGACTGTCTTCTGATGCATGGTCAGCTATGCAGAAGAACACAGAGAATAACTGCTTTGCAAGATGTCTTTTTTGAGGCCTTGTACTGAGCAATGGAGGTTGGAACTGCTGTTTACAGGTAACAACACTACATGCTTTTTTACTATTTTCCTTTGTTTAAGAAGCAGGACCCCACTCGTAGGCAAATAGCAGCAAGGTGTTTGCAAGTAAAAAGCAATGAATAATGATGCTGTTCTGTTCAGAAAACACAGTTTTCTAAAATTGGTAATGTGTCACAGAAGGTACCTTGAAAAACACATCTGCTTTATTGTAAGGTCTGAGCTTTCAAATGCATAACCTTGCTCTCAGAGGTAACATCTACTTGTTAAATATAATTTTTACCACGAGCTAATTTTGTCACAGTTCCCTAATGACTCAAAAATGCAATATCAATTTTCCACAACTTGGGAGAAATACAATATAAGTAAACTGATTCGAAGTGCTTATTTATACCAAACCATCTGACATTAAATTGCACAGTCTGTGGCAGAATAACCAAACTTGACTATTCTGAATCTGTCAAATATTGAAAGAGACAGGTAGAGAAACAGCATGAAAACTTTTACCTACAGTTTATATCCAGCTCCGGGGAGAGAGGACATTTAAGTAAATCAGTAAATGAAGGCGAAACAGTTGTTTACCTTGCTGTATTAACACAAAAACGGGTGTTATCATTCATGATACTTGTTGCAATTTTCTGTTGCATGACAGTATTTTTTTTTTATGTTGAATGTTTAAATTCCACATACAAATGAAAATGATAGAGGAAAGAGAAAGGGAAAACTCAAATTTATTTATGAAAAGATTTTTATATTTGTGTATCTGCTGTCCAAACGTGCAGACAAATCTGTATACCAGCCACAAGGACTCAGCTGTAATTGATGTTCTAGACTTATAGTTGCATTTTCACAATTCCATAAGATATTTTTAAGAAGTAAGAAATCTTCCTTGACGCATGTATAAAGGAGAATTTATTTAGTCTGTGAAAGTTTTTGGGTTGTGATTTTTAAAATCCTCTTCAAAGGACATTTTTATATAGATTTCCATATCAGTGTGCATGAGCGATTAAATGTGGTTCGTGCATGTATGTTCAGCTGGAACCTCTATGAGTAGTGGTTCCTCTAAAGGCTGCATTCCTTTAGCTGTTTTCCATCTCCATTGTAGTTGTGTCATAATTTTTCACCCTAACAAATATACAATATGCATGTACAAGTATTCATTACCCTCCTCTCCAGTCTTAGAGACAGAACTCATAGCAAAATGCAGATCCCAACAACCCAGCAGTTACCCATTGTGTGACCATGCTTTCCTGCTCTTTTGTTTCATTGTGAAACAAAGATAGGCACAAAATTACTAAATGAAATATAAAGCTTTAGAATCAGTTTAAAGTAATGCTAAGTGTGATGGCTTTGTAACAGTAGCAATGGAAAATTACTGAGGTGCATGATTCACAGAAAAAAAAA